>LTAE01002633.1:31252-42540 GCA_001647135.1 Pontederia paniculata | reverse complement strand
GGGTAGGTGAAGTGTACTATACTTGCATTAATGGGTAGTTTTTTGAGTGACAGATTATGTCATTTATGCAGAGTATATATTGTAATCCCAAGAGTCTTGGGAAGTAACTTTGGCAAATTAACTAGTGAGTGCTTGAGCGAAAAAGCCTTAGTTCCTCCTTTTGTGATTCGAGTGAAGAATCCAGGATAGAAGAAAGAGTGAGTTCAAGAGTGAACTTGTAAGAGGTTGTCTCCTTGTCCTCTAAGAAAGAAAGGAGAAGTTGTAAGGGAGCCTTCGCCCTTGAAGAAGGAGTTTCGTAGGTCTCGAGTTCGAGAAGACCGAAGCGGGAACGTAGGTCAGGTGTTCGGCCGAACCTCGTCAATAAACCATTGTTTGTTTGTTTGTCTGTCTTTTGTTTCTTCTTATTGTTTATATTTGCATCTGTATGCTTCCGCTTATATAACTAATCATTTTAGAAATAGTAAAAAAAGTTTAATACACAAATTCATCCCCCCTCATGGTGCCATCTAGATCCTACAGTATGTCATCCTTGATTATGCCATTGATTCTATCTTGAATTTGGATTATCATGTTCCAAAACCTAGTTTTCATGTCTCTCTTTTTATCCAAATTCATATTGTCTTGGTTTCTGGTTCACATATTAATGGATGTAATAGGATTGATGAATCGGACTTGAATCGAAAGAATCCATTATGCCTTCATGGTCATTACACCAGATTCACTGACCGTGATGATGAAACTCACGGCGGTTATGCCCTAGTTATGGCTCGTGATGTTGAGTCTAGGCATAAATCGGATTCGGCCTCGACCGTGATATCACAATCACGATCGTGACGCTGAAGTTCACAATCATTATACCATGTCACGACCCGTGATGCTACGGTCACAGTCATGACACCCTAGTCCAGGTCTGTGACTGATATGCGTGTAGCTAAAACGGCTAAGGTCGTGATGACTCACGGTCGTGAACCCTAGATCGAGACGCCGTCATAAATAGTAACTTACGGCCCATGATACCATGTCACGACCCGTAATGCTCAAGGAGTGAAAATTCACGCTCAGCCATGGCCGTGATACCCACGTTACGGACCATGACGAGCATAAATAAACTTCATCACGGTCATGACTCGTGAGTTACAACCCGTGACTGATTAACTAGAGAGACACTGTTGGGTTATGGGGCGTGACGTCGTGTCACGGCTCGTGACACTTGATGTCCGGCCATGAAACGATGATCACAACCTGTGACTTACTAATCGTGAGTCATTTTTCTTCCCATTCCATATTATTCTTAATGTAGATGAATTTATAGATAAATTCCTAATGTTAACACTATTTATATTGTATAATTTGGTGCTATGTTAAGGAAATATATCAGATATCATGTAAGGGTAACAAGACTAAAGATTATGGTTGCCATGTGTACCGCTGAGAACTACTGTTATTTATTGTTTCATACCATTAGGGGCCTAGCTGCAACTTCCCCACTTTACTCTTGTTACTCAGAGAGCTTCCCTTCGTGTAACAAAGAGGATACTCGAGCATCCTTCCCACATGTTGGGCATCTTCTTGTCACGCTTGGTACCCCCCGTTGACCCTATTATTTATTATCATGGCAACCCAGTATTAGCATCGTACCGGATCGTATGAGCTCTGTATCATTTGCTTCATTATGAGCTCTGTACCAAATGAACATAAAGGCACCAATAAAGACACTAATGGCATAAGTTTAACCTAAACACTTATATATCATCTAGACTATTGTATTCTTGTGAAATTATGAATGTATTGTTAAATGAGCCACCCACATATTTGGAAAAAGATAATAGAGGGAGTCTATCATATAGGATTTATATCCTCTATCATCCATCATATTGTATCAAAAGCCCTTTGATTATACCGAAATAGTGATTCAAGTACTTCATATTCCCTCTATTATACAAGTGCTCCATATTGTCTCCATTGTTCAAGTGCTTCCCGTTGGCTTTATCATTAAAGGAAAGAAAAAATATCATGGCCTTGGAGTGTTACTTCCTATTGATTGGCCTTATTGAATCGGATGTAAAGTGGAAAGCATTGTTGACTTTTGAAATATAATTAATTCCTTATTGTTTGGTCATATTGTTCAAAGTATGTTATCGAAGTTATATCATGATTGTTGAACTTTGAAAGTTTATTATTTATTGTTTGGCCTTACTAGATCGATTTCAATGACTATATCGTTGGCCTTTTATTTCCTTTACTTTCTAATTAGCCTTATTATTTCAAAGAATATTATATTATTGGAGCGTCATTTGATCTTATATCGAAATTAATATATCACCCTATGGTTTGCACCATATGGGCTATCATATTAGTATTCCATCGTATTGATATTAGATTTCCATCCTATTGAATTTGACTAGTCTTATTATTGTTCCTTATCATCTTTTCATTTATAGTCTTGGGAATTACCCCTTACCATTTGGGTTTATCGAATCGTTCTTCGATGAATAGTCTTATTATGGAAGAAAATGTATCGGATTGGATCGTCCCTTAATCGCCATCCAATTTAATATTGTCTCGTACTAAGATAAATCAAAAAGTGATATTATAAGATTGTATCATCTTGAAGCCATTGATTTATATTGTTGACTCACTCATATCATCACCTATTGATTTATATCAGTATCGAGTTTATTGTCATCATTTATCGTTATGATAATTCTATTTTATATTTATTTGTACCTTACACACTAGACGTAATTTCTCATGGGATATCGTTTCCTCTGTACTGATCCTGTAGGCATTTAGGTACTGTAGTAGATGGTGGTGCTATGTGCATGTCAGGGTCTTAATGTTCGTGATGATATTGATGCTATGTGCATGTTAGGGTCTTAATGTTATTATAATTGATTATAGAAATGTTGTAAAAATCCCTAGAGCCATTAGATTTATGACACTAATTATATTGTTTAAGACTTCCACATTTAGTTTATTAGATATTCTCTTATCATGGTTAAAGTCTTCCACTTTTATGTTATTTTTATTGGCTGGTCAACCTAGTCAAATTATTAGTCAAAGGATTGTATCATTGTAGCGTCTCCGAATCCACATTTTGCCACGTGGCCGGTGTGGGTTTGGGGGCGTTATAGTAAGATATTCGAAGCTAACATTAGGATTCTCTTGACATTCTATACCGAATAGTGACCCTAATGTGTTTAGAGTCATATGCAAAAGCATCACAAGCAGTCACAACATCATCCACTACAATGTAAGTAAGGTCTTATCTTTCCAATGAACTTTTTAATCGTTATTGACTATTAACCTCTTTTGATGAACTGAATATAGTATCCTTCATAGACATGCAACAAGTCAGCATGTGCGAGATAAAGATTCCTAGAATAATGTGACCAATGTGATCAAGAATTAAAATAAAGATTTATTATTCTTTTGATGATGAAATATAGATGATAGATGACCCTATAGTCTAGTTCTTATAGAAATTAGATTTACCTTGATAAAAGATATGATTAAATATTGATATGATGTAAAATCATGTCAATTAATGATATAACCTGATTCCTAAGGAGATTATTTCGGGACATGAGGAATCAAGAATGATTTTTGAGGAGCGAAAGATATTAATGAGATCCTTTTGAAAATAAATAAATATATTAGTAGTGCAATTTTGAAGGATCAAAAAATTGATTGAGAGTTAAATTGTTCATTTATATAATTTTATAATGATTAGATGATTATAATTTTGAGGATTTCATATGAAAAGTTTAAAAGGGTAGATTTTTAAGGAATACTAGAATTATTTAGACTGACTACATATATATATATATATATATATATATATATATAGATGAATTATGACTGACGAATGAGATGAATAGTAATAAGGATGACATTTGAGAAGTTATGTGGTACAAAAATGAAATATCAAGTTGAATTTGAAAAGAGATATTGAGGTTATAATTTTGATTGTTACCATAACAAATGACAATTGAGGAATATGATTTTAGAAACTTTGATAGATTGAATAGATGAACGTCAATTTTGAAAGATTTGTAGATGTAAAGTTGGAAAAAGTATAGCATTAAGAGAGTTGAAATTTTTAAGTCTAGTCCCTGAGGAAGGAATCAGAAATCTTAAATAGATGATGAACAAGTGACAGAAATCGAGATTTTGAAGTATGCTCAAAAGACTAAATGTTGATTTGATCAAAGAGAGATTTTTGGAAAACAATGATGAACGACTAAGAAATTTTCAATGTATGACGACCTCATCATTTATTTAGTGAGAATGATTGACCCTAATCTCGTCCACATGTTACTCCTTGTAATAGAGGAAATCTACTATCACAAATCAATTAGGGTTTTACAAATAAAATAAAACCTAGTTTAATCAAACACGGATCATGTCTAGTGTGCACACTGAGCTTGTTCGTCATTGTTTGGTGCTTCGATAGATGTTGTGTCAATTAATCAACATAGGTCGTGCCAGAATCTGACACATACCATGATTCATCCATAACACTAAACCCTAATTAACACGAGACGCATTAAGGGTCTTTTTGGTCTTGAACATGGGTTTGTCCTTATCCATGTTCCATTCTTTATTTAAATTAATCCAACACAATTTGGCGTGTTAGGACAACACAAGACCATGTCCGGTTCCATCTCTGGCCCTGTTTCACGATAATTCATCATTAGGATTTTCACTTCAATCGATGATGACCATGTTTTAACCATCATTCGATTTCTTTATTCAGTTCACAAGACATGCTCCACGTCTGAGGGTACAGGGACCATGTCCAGTGTTCTTGAAGTCGTGTTCAGGAGGTGTCATTGGTTAGGGCTCCATCCGACAGGTGCGGCCTATGTTCAGGATGACTCAGTCCATGTCTTGCCAATGACACGGCGTCCTAGGGTTGGCGCTGGCGGATGCTAGCCGTGTTCCGTCATCTGACCAAGATTTTGATTAATTTAATACTTCAGATTTTGTACCAAAAATTATTTTACAAATTTTGGCCGAATTAATCTAATCATCTAGGAAGTTAAATAAGGATTCAATCCATGATTATCATAATAAACTATATCCTTCTAGCATAAACCTAGAATGCAATTATAATAACATGAAAATGCCTATCTAAAGGGATCCGTCCATGTAGATACCTAATTTTCATGGTTTCATTCATCCTTTGTGTTCTTTTTATGCTCGCCTTCATCCTCTTGATCCTCGAGTTGTTGATCTCCTTCATGTTCTTGTAATTGGGTTTTGATATAAGTTTAGGAGAGAGGAAAACAGAGAGAAGAGGGAAGAACCATGAGAGAGGGATGGGAAATTCTTACCTATGCACTTGAAAGAGAGAGGAATAGGGGAGGGAGGGAGTAGAGAGAGAGAGAGAGAGAGAGAGAGAGAGAGAGCTTGGCGGCTAGGGCTTTGAGGGAGAAAATGAAATAATGAGAGCTTCTACACCATAAGGGATCAATTTATAGTGGTGCTCTAGGGTTTTCCATTTCTTAGACCAATTCAAACTCTATTTTTTACTTTAATCACAAATATAATATAACTAAAATATTATTAACTATTAAATTTGTCTTTAATAACATGGTGGTGACAACATGGTCCGTGTTCGGATCAAACAGGGCCTATGTTGAGCCTTCTCGTGAGCCACGTGTTGCATTATAAACCTTCGAAAAAAACCATCCTCGAATTCAGGACAAAAGTAGGGGTTTACCAAAAAGTGTTGGGAACTCCTTGTGCATTTCTTACTCCAGTTCCCAGGTAGCCTCATTGTCCCGGTGGCGACCCATGCTACTTTAACTAACGACACCTTCTTGTTACCTTGGCATTGCATATGTTGTTCCAAGATCTTCACAGGTTGCTCCTCATAAGTGAGATCCTCCTTCATATTTGGTTCTCCAATCCTTATCAAGTTGGTGTCATCATGCTAATACTTCTTGAGCATGGCAACATGGAAGATGTTTTGCACACGCCTATATGAAGGGGATAGTGCCAGTCTACATGCTTCTTCACCAATCAGCTCTAGCACCTCGAATGGACCAACATATTGAGGGCTAATCTTTCCTTTCTTTTTGAACCTCATGACACCCTTGGTGGGGGAGATTTTCAGCATCACTTAATTTCCAGCCTTGAAGATCTATTCCTGGCATCTCTTGTCAGCATATGTGTTCTTATGTCTTTTGTTGACTTTGTAGAGCTTTCATTCTCCTTCTTATCAAGTTGACTTTGTCTGCATATTCTTGTATCACCTTTGGGCCCAACAACTTTCGCTCGCCCATCTCACTCCAACATCTTGTGAGTGGCATGTCCTTCCATACAAGGCTTCAAAAGGTGGGTCATGCCTATGTTGGAGAGATAGCTGTTGTTGTAGGCTATCAATGGCAGATGGTCATCCGAGCTGCCATGTCAATCTAGTGCCCATGTTATGAGCATCTCCTCCAGCGTTTAGATTGTCCTCTCAGATTGTCATCAATCTATGAGTGGAATGGCGTGGTATAACTCAACCTTGTCCCAAGAGAGTTTTGGAAATTCCTCCAAAACTTAGCTATGAATCTGGGGTCTCTATTTGACACAATAAGGACAGAAATTCCATGTAGTCATGTGATCTCCCTGGTATATAGATCTGCCAGATTTTCCACTGCATGCTTCCACTTGATAGGGAGGAAGTGTGCAGACTTGGTAAGTTTGTCCACTGCTATCCATATAGCATCATACCCTCTCTTCATTTTGGGTAGACTTCTCATGAAGTCCATTGTAGTATGCTCCCACTTCCATTCCGGAATACTCAAGGGTTTGAGTATACCATATGATGTTTGGTGTTTAGTCTTTACTCGTTGGCATACGATGTATCGTGACACGTACTTAGTTATTTCCTTCTTCATATTATTCCAACAAAGATCCTTTGCAAATCCTTGTACATTTTTTGTACTTCTCTGATGGATAACAAACTCTAATTTGTGACACACATTAAGTACCTCCCTTCTAAGTGCAACATCATTGGGAACCCACAAACAATCTCGGTATATGATTCTCCCATCCATAGACATGATGAAGTCTTTTGATTCGTAGCTGAACATCTTAATCATGTGGCTATATTCAACATCTTTGTTTAGGCATTTATAATCTAGTTCACCAAATCCACTTGTATCTAATGAACCATCAGCATTGCTCTAGTCTTGCTGAGTCTTGTGTTCCATTGATTAATGTCTTTCATCTGACTCCATTTGTGTACTCTCAAGCAAGCCAACGGTTCTTCCCACTTTCTATTCAAGTCATCAACAATTGAGTTGGATTTCTCTAGGTGGTATCTAGTGGTAAACTCGTAGTCCTTTAAGAATTCGATCTACCTACGTTGTCTCATGTTGATATCTCTTTGAGAAAATATGTACTTCAGGCTCTTATGTTCAGTGAAGACCTCAAATATTTCACGATACAAGAAATGTCTCCAGATCTTTAAAGCAAAAACAACTGCTGCCAATTCTAGATCATGTGTGGGGTAGTTCACTTCATGCTTTTTGAGTTGCCTTTATGCGTATTCCATGACCTTATCATGTTGTATGAGCACACATCCAACACTTGATCCGCAAACATCAGTGTTCACCACATACCCACCACTTTAAGAAGGGATGACAAGTATTGGAGCCATTGTCAGTTGAGTCTTTAGCTCTTGAAAACTTTGTTCACATTTTTGGGACCATATGAACTTTGTTCCTTTCCTTTTCAATTATTCATATGCGATGCGATCTTTGATAAGTCCTTGATGAATCACTTGTAATATCCTACCAGTGCCAAGAAGCTATGAATTTCTCCAATATTCTTTGACGACGTCCAGTTTGAGACTTCAACCACTTTAACAAAGTCCATCGCAATTTCCTGCTTTGACACGATGTGCCCAAGGAACATGATATTATCCAAATAAAATTCTCACTTGGATAACTTTGTGTATCGTTGATGTTACCACAGAGTTTTTAGCACGATTTTAAGGTGTTCCTTGTGATCCTCTGGCTCTGCTGAGTAGATCAGAATGTCGTTAGCAAAGACGATGATGAACTTATTCAAGTAGGGTCTCAATACCCTATTCATCAAATCCATGAATGCAGGTGCATTCGTCAATTCAAATGACATCACCTGAAACTCATAATGCCCAAACCTTGACCAAAAGATAGTCTTTGGTATGTCCTCCTCTGTAACATTGAGCTAATGTTAGCCACTCCTCAAGTTGATCTTTGAGAATACTGTTGCTTTGGATAGTTGATCAAAAAGATCATTTATACGTGGTAGAGGATATTTGTTCTTTATGGTTGCCTTGTTGAGCATCCTATAGTTGATGCACAATCTGAAGGAGTCATCATTCTTCTTCAAAAATCAAACCATAGCATCCCAAGATGAATCCTTTGTCGAGAAACTATTGAAGTTTCTTCTTGAGTTCCTACATCTCTAGAGGTGACATTCGATATGCTTGAATATTAGAGTTGTTCATAGTAGAAGCTCTATGTGAAAGTTCACCTCTCTTTGTTGGATCAATCCTGAGATATCTTTTGGAAAGACATCCAAAATTTTTTGGACAATCTCCAATTGTTAGGGATCCTTCTTCTTGAGCTCAATGCTGATGACAATGGCCAAATGCATCTTTTCTCGAGCATTTGTTGAGCTTGGATTGTCGATACTATTATCTTGTTGCCACTTTGTGTTTTTCCTCTAATCGTTATTTGCAGTTTCTCATGTGTGCCGGTGGCAACATTCTTCTTCTTACATTGTAGCAGTGCGTCGTGGTAGGATAATTAGTCCATAGCCAAGATGACCTCATAATTCTTCATGGAAATGACTATAAGGTCTGCTAAATAGTCCTTGACCTCCATTGTGATGAGTACATTCGAAATGTACTTAGTGGCATGGAGGGTGCCCATGGGTGCAATTATATCCATCATGTAGTTCATGTTATATAAGGGTAAGTCAAATATGGTTTTGCAATCAATAGATATGAACGAGCACGTAGCACCTGAATCAAATAAGACATTAGGAGTAAGTCCAGCTATGGGAAGAGTACCTTTGATAATGTCATCATTATGCTGAGTTGTGCTAGCCTCCATGTTGTAAATGAACTCTACACTGTACCGCTCTATTGGCATCTCCTACGCCCCTAGGGTTCTAGTCATCCTTCCTTCTCTTTGAGTAGTCCTTAATGTAGTGCCCAAACTTCCCCTAGTGGACACAGGCTATAGTCTTCTTATGACACTCTCCAGGGTTATACTGTCGGCAGCGAGTGCAAGCCTCTTATGGTGGCTAAGGGTATTGCTATGGTGGTGGAGCGTCGTGAGGGGAATAGGGCCTTGCGCGACTATCCCGACGATTGTCACGCATGTTAGGTTGTTGACGTTATCAACCCCATCTAGGTCAGTTCTGCGCGACTTGCAGCGCTGGGACCTATCCTTTTGCATCATGATGCTTGGCATTGTCCCTCTCCAATTGTTTATCTAGCTCGGAGACATCATTCAGGGTCTTGTAGTTACCTCTGATGGTCTTGGTCCTCGGTTCAAGATATATTCAAGTCTTGGATGAAGCTGTCAATTCTTTCCCACTCATCTTGTTTAAGCATGGAGTACTTTTCTAGCTTAACATATTTATTTTGATACTATGCCACGGTCATGTCGCCTTGTTACAACTCCAGAAACTCATGTTGTTTCAAATTGTTGGTATGTAGTGAAATAGCGAGTCTCAAGAACACTCTTTAAGCTTCGCCAGACAATCACCTCTTGATTGGGGAACTTCGTGATCTTGGTGGTTCTCCACCAATCCTTCACATCCTTGACAAGGCCATGCATAACATAAAGGACCTTCTTATCTTTAGAGCATTACATCAGTGCAAAGTTCTCCCCAATAGTATCAATCTAGCACTCTGCCTTGTCAATAACATCAATACCATCAAACTCTGGAGGCAAAAGTTTCAGGAAATGCTATATCGTATCTTTTGGTACGTGCAACTGCTTGTGATGCTTTGCATATAAGACATTGGGTACAATGGGACATCAAGAGAGTCTCGACTTTAGGCTTTGATTCCTAAATATAACATCCCTAGAAGCATACCTTGCCACGTGGCAGAATTCCCTCTTGGAGATGCTATGACATCTATGTTTTGCCTTTGACTTTATAGTTGAAAATTTGACTAGTCAACAAAATGTGGAATTTAGAAACTAGAACTCTTTCATAATGTGTGAAAATCTTAAGACATATGAAGTGTCTCAACATAATTTAATCAACTAATACAACTCAATAGGGAAACTAAAAGAGAACTAAACATAGGATCATTAACTCATATTCAAGCAGCATCCATCACGAGCATCAGTCATCGCATGCTCCACCAGCTATCATGTCACTACATATCACTCGCCTACAAGATCTAAAGCATGGGAGGAAATTCTCCTGTGAGCTATAAAGCTCAATATGCAAGGCACAATGAATAGTACTTTTCATGATATAAATCATAAGAATAAACTAAGACCATATCATAAAGGATAGTCAAACATCAATTATTTCCATATCATTAATCTTTCATCATCTTTTCCATACTTCATTTCTTTACATGAGGAGTAAGCTATGACGATATCAGTAAATATTGTTAAATGTCAATTATTCTTCAACCATCATTCATTGTCGTTACTTTCTTTTCATTCATCAATAATCATTTCTTACATTGCTTTCATACTTTACATCATAATTCATTCATTCATCATCTTTTCATCAATTATCTAATGCAATTTGATCAATGTGATATTTAAACTAAGTGGTTATCTTGTTATCTTTGACTTATCATATTAATGATTGTGAGGTGATTTTGTGGGTTGCTATGTTGTGACTTGATGACAGAAAAAGGTATACCTAATTAGGTTGACTCAGTTCCCGAAAAGCTTACCCCAACCTCCATTTTTTGTAAACAGTTTATGCTGATTTACTTCCATTTTCCACTTTTTGAATATTCGGCATCATCATTATTGGATTTTGGGAATTTAAGCTAATTTAAGAAGGTTTTGACTAGATTTCATGATTTTAGTTGTTTGAGAATTTGAAATTTTGAATTCTTTCCTTTTTCGCTACAGCTGGAGGGTCAGGATAACTGCCATAACAACCCAGGATAACTGTCATAACAGTCCAAGATAACTTCCATAACAACCCAGATCTTACCTGATATAATCTCCTAGATATTACTTGTTATAACAGCCCTGACCGAGATCTTTTCTGCCATAACAGCTCAAGTGAAGATTTTATTTGCAATAACA
>LTAE01002633.1:11665-30468 GCA_001647135.1 Pontederia paniculata | reverse complement strand
GGATCCAAGATGGTGAGCTCTCTTCTGAGGGAGAGAGTGTGACCATGGCTAGATTACATTTGCTCAAGCCTTGAACCTCCACCGCGAGAGTGGGAAGGTGAAAGGTAGAGAAACCACGGCGAGAGCGGGGTTGCCTTGACCCGTGGTGTAAGGGACTGGACGACCTTACATGGTTTCACGACAAAGAGTAGATGAATGTGATCCAGAGATGAACCCAGGGTCATAGTGTCCTCTCATCATTAAAAGTTATCTTTCTTAATTCAGCTTTCTTCATTATAAAAACTAAAAAAAATATTATTTCTGTTGATTACCCTTCATCTATTTCGGTTAGGGCTTGGCCTTTAGTGTCAAGCCCCCTAACCGCGAGAGCTTGACCGAGGGATAGCAGTAATAGAAGCGTGAAAGCGAAGTTTCCCTGTGGATCGATACCTGAAGTACTCGACGATTGCCGTATACTTGCGGTGATAGGAATGTGCTAGGTTAATAAATAATAAAATTTGAAGTAAAGAAAACCTTTATACAGAAGATTGATCCTGGTTAACCCCCTAACCTATGGCCATCTTCTACCTTACCCCACACTTAGCATCATGACTTTCAAAGGATCATGAGTCTTTAGAGGTCTCGCCAATAGGTCAATGGGGATGCACAAGCCACGACAAAGGAGGAGGATGCTCAATCACAAATCAATTAGGGTTTTAAAAATAAAATAAAAAAACCCAATTTAATCGGACATGGACCTTGTCTGGTGTGCACACGGACCGTGTTCATCATTGTTTGGTACTTCGGCAAATGTTGGGTCAGTTAATCAACAAAGGTCGTATCGAAACGCGACATAGACCGTGTTTCATGCATAACATTAAACCCTAATTAATGTTGAGGGTCGTGTTTGGTCTTGAACATGAGTCATGTCCTCACATGTGTTTCATACTTTAAGTAAATTAACTAGACACGATCTCCGTTCTAGGACAACATGGACTGTGTCCGGTTTCAACTCGGGCTATGTTACACAATCATTCATCATCAAGGTTTTCACTTCAATCGACACAGGCCATATTCAAGCCTGACACTGATCATGTTCTATCCATCATTTATTTTTTTTATTTAATTAATCCAGAACACTTGCTCCTCGTTTGAGGTGACATGGGCCATGTCCAACGTTCTTGAAGTCGTGTTCAGTAGGCAGTGCTGGTTAGTGTTTCATCCAACAGATGCAGACTTGCTCGAGGAGGACTTGATCCGTCTCTTGCCGATGGCATGACACGCTAGGGTTGGCGCCGATGGACACGGGTCATTTCAGAGGAGGACGCATGCCGCTTTAAAGGATGACGTGAATCGTATTCCGTCATCCGATCGAGATTTTCATTAATTTAATACTTTAGATTATTGTACAAAAAAATATTATATAAATTATGACCAAATTATGTAATAATCTAGGAAGCTAAATAGGGATTAAAAGCATTATTATCATCATAAACTATATCCTTCTAGCATAAATTTATCATGCAATTATTCTAACATAAAGAAGCCTATCTAGAGGGATCAACTTTTGTACATACCTGATTTTTATGGTTTTGTTCATCCTTTGTTTTTTTCTAATCCGCGCATCCGTCCTCTTGATTCTCAAGTTGTTGATCTCCTTCACGTTCTCCTAATAAAATTTTGACATAAGTTTATGAGAGAGGAAAAGAGAGAGAAGAGGGGGAGAGCCATGAGGTAGGGAGGGGAAATTCTTATCTATGCGCTTGTGAGAGAGAGAGACAGAGAGAGAGAGAGAGAGAGAGCTTGATGACTAGAGCTTTGGGGGAAAAATAAAATAATGAGGGCTTCTACACCCCTAAAGGATCTAT
Source organism: Pontederia paniculata (assembly GCA_001647135.1). NCBI lineage: Eukaryota > Viridiplantae > Streptophyta > Magnoliopsida > Commelinales > Pontederiaceae > Pontederia > Pontederia paniculata. The sequence goes on along the minus strand of LTAE01002633.1, from coordinate 28,621 downwards.
TTATAGGGGTGTTCTAGGATTTTCTAAGTTTTAAATCAATTCAAACTCTATTATTTACTCTTAATCTCCGATATAAAATAATTAAAATATTATTATTTACTATATTTGCCTTTAATAGAATGGTAGCCCAAACACGATCGATATTCGAATCAAACACGGCTTGTATTGGGACTTCTTGTGAACGAGGTGTTACATCTTTATTCCTTCTCCTTTATTCATTATCAAGGAGTAATTTACACGAATTATTCTTAAACGATGATTGTTCATATCTAGTTCTCTATCTTTGTTTTGCAACAAAAATATAATTCATCTTTTAGAATTTTACACTCATTTTTATAAATTAACAATGATTTTCAAATTAAATTATGACATAATAATATTTATCTCTTTGCCACATCAGCATAATCAATAATATAATAATAAAATATTAAATATTAATAAAAGTCTACAAAATATTATTTTAAAAAATAAAAAAATGAAGATGAGACAATTATTTCTCCTCGAAAAGGATAATTGGATAGTGGCTTCCTCCCATTCAACGAAGACAAAAGGGAGGGGGACTCTAAGAATAGGTGAGAAGAGGCTTTGCCCCCCTTCTCTATCTCACCTCTGAGATGAGGTGTGTAGAGGGCATCGTTGTCCACTCCCGTTTGATGGTTATTCTTATTCAATATTTTATTATTATTTTATTAATTATGCTAATGTTGCAAAGAAATATAGTTGACAGGATAATGTGTATAAGATTTTGAAAGATGAAAAGTATATTTTGACAACAAAGATAAAAAGATTAATTACAAAGTTGAAGGACTTTCGTGTAATTTACTTAACAATGGGTATAATCTTAATTTAGATAGGAAGGGAGGGTGGCCTCTCCCTTTCATTTTTTAATGATATTTGTTAATAGTTTATCATTATTTTATTGATTATGATGATGTGGCAAAGAGACAATTAGTTGAAAGGATATTATGAGTAAGATTTTGAAAGATGAAAAAATTTTTTGTTAATAAAAATAAAGGATTAAATAGAGATGAACATTGAAGTTAGTTTCGAAGAGTCTTAATTCTTATTACATTTATTTTTAATTATAAAGAAATAAAGTTATATTTTTTTTTAATACAGAGTTGAATGCAAGAATATGCGATAGTAAAGAATGGTAAGTGAAATTAATTTTTTTAACCAGAGAATTGATCATTTTAGAACATGGGCATATAATTTTAATTTGTATGTTATCAGAAGAAAGGAACATCATTTGAGAATAAAAGAAGAATAGAACAAGAAAACAATGAATCTGAGAGAAACGTGGCATGCGGGAAGGAAGATACTGACAGGTGGTAGGGGAGAGTTTGCTTGCGGAGAGCAATGAAGTTATTAGCTGTTGCCAACTCAGCAGAGAGGGAGATGTCGAGGCCCATGGATCATCTCTTTTATGTGATGGAAATTAATATGAATATATTTAAAAATTAATATTATTTAAGATAGTATTTTGTTGGGGAAAATAATTTTTTTTATTAATATTGGCATCGACTAATTATAAGAAAACATAAAATGAATATATCTCCATAATCTTTTGAATCTAAAATAACATATATAGTTTCGGATCATATGCTAATAACTATAGGAGCTATGTATATAGAGACGTTCTAATATTTCGGATTATTATATCTTTCCGTTAATTTTATTAGCATAATTTGATCATCTTATAGAAAAAGAAAATGAGAACAACGTCTTATAAAAGAATAAATATCTCTCAATAGCTCTATGTTCATGACGTACGCATATTCTTATGTATTTTAATATTGAATTAATTAATTTTTAATTATTGTTTGCATAATATACATCTTTTTAATAGTTTCTTTGTAATACGCGAGTCCACCAGGAGATTGAAGTACACGAATTATGTTATGACTATGGATTTTGGACTACTATTGAGTTCAATAATTAGGGATTGATTTATTCTAAAATTAACTCTAGATTCTCCTATATATATACATACCATGAAATAATCTCCCTAAAGATTATTATTCCCTCCTGACAGGCACCGATATTTCTCTTCCTCTCCCCTTTGTCACTCTTTCTCTCTCTAGATAAAGAGGTAAGAATTTGATCTCTCTTATTTTAACTAATTCTCTCTTCTAGGTTTTCATACCAAAACCATGACAGGGAGAAACTGAAGGAGATAAATAATAGTATGAATTACGAGAAAATGAAGTTGAGAAATTTCTAGATATGAAAACCGAATGACCCAATGAAAAGCATATTATCCTAGGTGGATCCCTTCTAAATATAACTATTTTGATAGATTATTGCATGCTAAATTTTCTAATTTGATGATTGCAATACAATAATTTAGGAAATTATATACATTTTTTTATCTCCAAAAGCTTGGGAGATTTATTCTAAGTTTTGATATAATTGTATATTGATCTTTACATGAAAACCTAGTTTTTAATTACATGAAAAATAGAAAAAAATATGATCATGCACAGATCGAACATTGACTGCATCTTTCTTGATCATGATCTGCGTAGGGCTATGTCCTCGGACCATGAAGATCGAGAGATGATGTGTGTCGTTCTAGATGCAAACCACACTCGCATCAGACACAACTTGCATCCGTAAGGAAAGTACCCTCAACTATGTCGATTGAAAATACGATGTGGATCATATAAGACATAGTCCGCGCCGCCCTGAAGCAAAGAAATAGTTGGGTCCTAGGTTATTCTACAATATTATAGTTTAATCAGATTAATTTAAGGCATGATCCACATCAGAAGACTGGTCCATTGATGCAACTTATGAACATGCCTCATGTTCACCTAACACATTATTCACATCATAAGGATGCATTGACCCCTTTTTGCCCTAGTGGCATACAGTCAATGTAGGATTCTTACAGTCCATGTTTATGAAGTACACCCTATGTTCGTTGATCATGCACATGTAAATAGATGATTGAAGCATATGGTCCGTGTTAAAACCTAATACATCCCGCATCGATGAACGAGACGACATTGTATTGATGAGATCCATGTCATTGCGCATGACTTGTGATTAATTTTGAATGAACCATGTTGGTGAAGTTAATATGATATGTTTTCCCTATTTTCTTGTAAACCCTAGATGATAAATTATTCTCAAAACCCTATCTTATGATAAAGACTAACATTAGTGAAAAATAAGGGTTGACACAAGATAAATCAAGGAATGATGAGGTTGTCATGTATTGCATTGTTTGGAGTCATAGCTCTATCATCACATTGTTATGGATACTAGTATTGCTGCAATGAAGGTACTTATTTCTTGTTTATAGACTATTCCTCTTCATACAACAAAGAGGATTCTCTAGCATCCTCCCCCTTGTGGGAACCTTTCGTGGTTCGTGCACCACCACTTATCATTGTATTGGCGAACATTCTAAAAGCTCATTAGCACTCTCTTAGTCATTGCAAAGTCACTAATGAGATAAGTCAAATATAAGAATAATAATCATAGTGTAATTACAACATTGACATCAGAGCATATAGATTGTTGATCATGATTTCATACTATACAAGTTTATCTTATTTCATTATTTATGATATCATGAATTTTACATCTATTTGCTGCCATAACTCACGAGAGAATCGCCTTCCTTGTATTGGATCCTTCAAGTAGTTGATATGTAGGAGTATACTAGTAGTGGCACATGCAATGTCTGGTGCTTGTGATGGATGCAACTTTCACATGGTTATGGTCCTTAGTTAGGCGTCTATTGTTTAAATCTTATCGAGTTATAATACTTTATGGATTATGTCTATTCATGATTTAATATGTTTGGAGACACTAGATATTTATATGTGATTTCAAATTTTTGCATCTATGAAAGAGATTTTTATGTTTTAAATTTTATGTGTTTTCATTGACTGGTCAATAGTCAAAACGATAGTTAGAGCATTGTATAAATGTTGTAACATTTTCAAGAGGGCATTCTGCCATATGGCAGGGTGGACTTCCGGGGTGTTACATTCTTTTATTTAAATTATCTTGAATCATAAAGTTGTAAAGTTTCTCGTATTATTTTCAAAATAGAACACCTTAGTAGTTAAAAGACATCACATTGGAATTAGAGATAAATTCGAATTTATGGAATTTAATGGAACATTACAAGAGATTTTATGATTACATTAGAGATATCAACATATCACAACAAGGCTATTATGGCTCATGATGCATTTTCATCAGCCACGATCTCCAAGTTTAATGAGTTGCACGAAAGATTTCAAGGTTTCATAAAAAATGCATGCATTAACTTCTCAAAATTTCACATATTACTCTCTATTGGATGGTAGAGCACCAAGAAGGGTGAGAGAATTGGTGTACAAGAGCACCAAGAATGGTTGTTGAGAAAGTTTGGTCCAACTCCTGACCTACATCTGCGCTTCTAGCCTGAGAACCTCATTGATTCATTAAGATATCTTCAATATGAATCCAACATGAAAGCTTTCCAATACACCAAAACCATCTTTTTGTCCGCTAAAGAGATAAAAACACACCTCTTAGAAATTGAGTACCCCTTAAACTTGAGTCATGATATAAAACAAATGTTTTATGTTGCACTTTCTCTAAATTTTTCTTACAAGAACAAAACACTTAGAGTGGATGATGATAATTTTTTTTTCTTGAAAGAGGACTCAAACTTTTGATTGCTCAAATCTTTCTCTTTTTTTCTCTTATGAATAGCTCTTTTTATATGTCTTCTTTAGTATGTCCGCTAGAGTTTTAAATATATCTAGCATGTGTTGAATAATTCAAATTTGATTGTTTGATTACAAGTCACTTCTTTTAATTCAACGGATTAGTTGCTGCAATATTCAAAATTTGTGCCACAAAGATTTCAAAAATTAATTGTTGGATTTCTCATCATTTGGGTTTCTAATGTATGTCCATACACCCTATGATTGATCGAACATCCGATTGTGAGTCAGTTGAGTGCCCAATACGTCAACCACTTATTTGATCTTCTTTGTTTTAAATCAAGCATTTGGTTGGGTGTTTGATTGACCATATTGATGAAAAAAAAAGTATTTCAACCTATAGTAATTTTGTAAAAAAATTTCAAACAATTAGATTTAATCAACTTGAAACACAATAATAATAGGGGTTGGCAGCATCAAAATAATATTAACGATGACACTATTGCATGTCTCATGAATCAACAAGATTCATAGGCGTGACCAATGTGTTACGGGTCATGAGTTAACCATAAAGAAGTTAAATTTTTTTAATTATCTCCATTCACGAGCAGTGAAAAACTATTATGGCTAATGACAACAAGTTTTCATTTATGATATCACTTGGCTCACAAACTCATAAAGAGACACACCTTGGTCATGACAAATTGCTAAGATTTATTTAGTTTGAGTCAAATCATATTTTTTTGATGAATTTCATTTGAGAAATGGTATCAATTTGTTTAACTCTAGGCTTTAGAGGCTTTAAATGAATATGCGCTAGACTAAAGATTATACACTTGTTGATACATGCAATCGACGTTATGTAAAAATAAGCATAAATAATATGGATGGAGGTGCATGTGATTTGTGTCTCTCTAGCAATGACTTATGCAGTAAGATGTGTGATGCATACTATATATTATGCATGACATTTATAATATTTTTCGTAGTTTTGATCATTGCATGCCTCATTTTAAAAGGTTATTTAAATTTCTTTTAAGCCATACACCATAAATTCCTCCTATGTTTGTTTTCTAGGATTTGGATTTCAAAGTGCGAAGCGGTTGGATCAGATTAACACGTACTCTTAGCTAATTTCAAGCAACAACATAAAGCAAAATGGACAATTTCACTGTCAACCTGGGTTGTTTTGCACTCGTTTGCAACATAACAGAAACATGTTTGGAAGCATGGGCTTGGTGACTTAAGTAACCAAAGCAATTTCGAAGAGAACTCCCTTTCTAAATTGGTTTCCTTTGATGTCAAATCGGGCGGTTTCAAAAAACAACCATGGCTGTTTGGAACTAACCCAAAACCTTAGGGGTTATCTCACTTCTAAATAGGCTTTGAAGAGACCTTAAAAAAGCATGCATGATCTTGCTGCTTTTGTGCTTTAGCAGCATAAGAAAAGGAGAGGGTTTTTATTTGCATTGAGGAGTTCTAAGGGTGACTCAAGGGTTTTGAGCTTTTGCGGCATCTACTCAGTTTGAGTTCTAAAGACAATTGATGGTTTCAGAGTTCTAGCGGCTTCATCCATTGGGAGTTTGTTCTTCAGTTTTGAGTCAGATTTCAATATTTTTGTCCTTGATTTTTATGTGTAATTCATTGTGTATGTAGTAGTTTAGTTGATAGGGAAAAATTAAATTTAATGATCTTTGATTTTTTTTATATTTGAACCATTATGAACATGTTCTATTAGTTCTTGATGCGTTTATCCTAGTTTGCATACATCTTCATATTAATATTGACTAGTTCAATATGTTTGATATGATATTCTAATTTATTTGATAAATGATAACTTTTCAATAACCTCGCCATTGAAGTTAAGGTTATGCCATCCTTTTTTATCTGAACAACTTGAGTCATTTCATAATAGTTTAAATTGATTTGATTGTTGATTCAAATGGTGATAATAGTGGGAATACATGTGAAGTCATCGCCCTGACTTTTTCATAATATGAATTCTTTCAATTTAAGGTATGAACTTTTCATGTTTATTTCCTTTGATTTCAAGTTATTTCTAAATTGTAGTTAAATATTTTGTTCATCTCAATTTGTTGAGAGAGAAACAAAAGATGTATAAGATTAGTCCTTGTAGTCTGATACTCATATTTCACTCTTTGTTATTTGATATGACAAGTGTGATTGCTAAAAGTCTTGTTATATATTTTTTGAATAAAGTTTTTGGCGGTGTTTTTGGGGACTAGTTTTACGCCTTAATTCTTTTTATCCTAATATGTTAGTTTGATTTTTTTTTTACTTTTTTTTCTTTTTTTGTGTGATTGTGAACGTATTGTTTAATTGAGAACATATCACATCTTGGAATCTTTGAGGAACCCTTAACAACTAAACAATAAAATACTAGGAGCTCGAAGGCACCATTGTTTGACTCGGAGATAGAGAAATCTTCACGCCAAAGAAAGAATGGTATGAAAATCAAGGAGATGGCAACCAATCAACAACAACCACTACTTCTTAATGGGGACTGCAATTCTTTCTCTTTTTTCTATGGGGGAAGGCATTCACATGCGCATAAGTCTTCCTCTTGTAACAATTATGATATGGAACGAGAAGTGGAAAAATTATTCAAAAATTTGTAATGAGCCCAAACTGAAACAGAGTTCAAGGGCAAAATTTGTTAAAATTTACAAAACTAACAAGGACATTCTGGCCTTTTGGCAGGAAAGAATTCAATAAATAGTAAAATAAAGAAAGAATGATGGACGGTTGGATGATTGACACGTGTCCCTTTCTTATTATAAAAAAAACCTATCTTCTCCCCCTTTTCCTCCTCCTTCCCCATCGCTCGCCTCCGCATCAGACCCCTGCATGAAGCCACCGAGACTAGGACAGCAGCAAACTATCTCTTTCCGGCCACCGTTTGATCATCGGAGATCACAGCCGGAAAGATGGTATTGAGGCAAACACGTCCATGCCATTTTGAAAGGGCGTTTGAGCTGATTTTAGATTGCATGCGAGCTGTTCGTCGGTGCCGTGTAGGGGAGAAAATGATGCGATTCGCGCCATCGAGGCACCGTTCTCTTCTGGGTAGTTCCTCCAGTTTCCTTCAATATTGCAAGGGTTTTGGAGTTGTTAATTTAGATTTCCGTTTGATGTTAGCCGATTCACCATTTTTGTATTTGGAGTTCTGTCGACCGCCGTTTGGACCTCGTCGGAAGTAGAACTACAACCATTTCTTTTGGTAAGCAACAATGATCTTAGCTTAGGATTTTAGCCGAAAATTCCTACCTGATTTGTGAATTCCTAGTTATGAAACAGTACTCGCCGCTTTTGTGGATTTTTTCTGCACTCATTACAGCAGCACTGGCCAAGCTTCCGGATCTCATCCTCTCATTGGTGAGTACTTGTGTAACGCCCCCAAAACGCACCCCGTGGGCTCGACCCGCGAAGGCTTTTCGACGGCGCTACATGGACATCATGCGTATCATATGGGCTCACTAAGAAATAAAACTAAGCAAGACCGTGATCATATAAATGAAAATACAAACATAATAATATCTCAACGGAAAACATAATATAAGTTATCATAAGGTAAAACGTATATCATGGCAGCGGAAACATATTAAAATCCATATAACATCTTGCCACATATGGGCATAAATCCATGGCCATACATAAGGCCTATAACATGAGTCTTAGGCTCATTCGACTCGAGACATAACATAATGTAAAGTTCATTAGACATGACACTAATGACATAAAAGGCCTACAAGACCTAGACACAACCATGTGCAAATTAAATCTGCCATGAGCACACCACCAACAAGCACTTCATGCATCTTCGCCTGCATGGATCTAGAAACAGGGGAGGTGGAAACCCCCCGGTTAGAGTATGTAAAGATCGGCATCTATCATGCAACATAAATATATGTGTCATAACATAACATGATCATAAGTATGAATATTGAGCATAAATCAATTTAGGTAACATAAGCATATGACAATTGCATAACTTGAGCATAACATTGATCATTCATATATTCAACATTACATACATGAAACATAAATGATACTAAGCATTTTATGTTCATAATCATCTTTGTACCTTTACATCTTTACATAATAGCCATGTGGCTCTTTTTGAGTTCTCTTTGACTCACTTCATCATCATCTTAAACATCTTGATCATAAGGTCCATTCTTATCTTTACATGAAGAGTCTCAGGGTAACATTGGCCTTAATTGTGGCTAGCGAGCTCAACCCTTCTTTGGGGTCCATGTTTGGGGAAGCCCACACACTATTATTAGTGAGTGGCCATCACCTCCCGGGAAGCGCCTTCGGCTACTTCCCCCGTACTCCAATGCGCCTCGACTAATTCATCATGTCATCTTTTCAATACATCAAACATAGCAATCAATCTTATGATTTTAACCTAATTATGGCTTTGCATGCATCTCGATGTCTAGGTGTAACACAAGCATCAAACATGATTTGCTATCTTGTAAGGGTATAAAGCATAGTATACATTTGATTTGATAAGGTATTAAGGGAATAATATCATAGTAAACAACCTAAAAATAAGGTTTTTCATAGCTTAAAAACATCTTAATAGTCATCACGGCCCATGAGGTGTATATCACGATCGTGAGACCCCATTTCATTGCCCGTTACATCACGTAACGACCCGTGAACATCCCGTAGCGACCCGTTATATCCAGTAACGACCCGTGATATAACATCGTAACCATCTATAACAAGGCAACTTAAAATATCGTCATCACGGCCTGTGATGTATTTATCACGATCGTGAGACAGGGTGTCACGGCCCGTTACATCCTGTAATGGCCCGTGACCATCACTGTCACGGCCCGTGACACTTTGTCACGGCCGTGACTTGAGGGTTGCGATGGACGGGGTTCGATACGGCCGAATCTTAGGCCGGACCAAAATCTTCTCGGGATAGAAGACACAACCCGTATTGATCATTACGACCGTCGTGTCACGGTACAGTCTGACCGAAATCCTTCTGCGATGAAAGTTATGACCCATATGATCGTTACGACTATCGTGTCACGACCCGTGATATCCCATCAGGCCGTGACTTAAATGGTGTTTCGTGACCATAGTCACGACCCTGCTCTCACGGCCTTTGATAGCATATCACGACCCGTGATGGGTCTGTCACGGCCCATGATACTTCATCGCGTCCCGTGATGAGTTTGTCACGGCCCGTGATATCACATCACGGCCCGTGATGGTTGCCCTGGAACTCGTTTTCACCCCATTTAACTCACAAATTCAATCCTTTCGTACTTATGAACTTATCATTCTCAAGGAAAATCATATGTGAGGAAATTCCTACATTCTAGGATTCTTGACATCTCAATTTAGGCACCAAAAACCTCGGAATGATTGTAATTGAGTCCAAGTTACAACCTAGGGTTACACGTATCCATCCTAAGTTCATATCCATAGTCTAGGGTTTATAGTTCAATAATTTCTCATCATTTGGGGTTTGACACATAGGAGAAACATATCATTACATAAATTTACATAATAGAACCCTAATTTGATAATGGCATGTCTCATATGAATCATAGCATTATAATGGAACCCTAATACATTGGAATATACCTAATCAATAGAATTAGCTTATTATGACATGAGGGATCCTAAGATGGACATATAAACATCAATGTCACATTAGGGAAACATCGCATTCATCATATGGTGCATATCACACCAAACACATAGAAATAAGTCATTTAGACATAAGATCAAACACCTAATATACATACATCTAATATGTCATCCCCTCATCTTTAACTCTACGAATATGATGTTCTTATAAACATAGGGACATAAATAGGTGAACAACTAGGTTAGGAATATCATTTAGGGTCTCTATCATACATTTAAGTTCTTACAAGCATCCATGGTTCATCATTTATCATGTACATGGTTCTAGGTTTTCATAATAAGAAAGCTCATATAAAAGGATCATATAACTAATTTGATATCATGCTAAAGATATGACATTCATAATATGAGGTGAAACATACTTGAATGATAAGAAAGAACATATAGACATATCAACAAACACATGGTATGCAACATTCCTAACATGCCATCCCATCATCTCAAGTTCTAAGAACATGGTGTTCTTATACTCCTCAAATCCAAATGAGGTAGAGAATGAGGGATTGGATCCCCTTTACATACCTTAGCAAAATCCCTAATTCCTTCCAGCTCTTCTTCCTTCTTGACTCCTTCTTCCCCCTCAACTTGATGAATCCCTAAAGTTTTCTTCTTCCTCTCCTTGTTCTTCTTCCTCCTCCACTTGGTGTATTCTTCTCTTGCTCTTGTGCCTCTTGCCCTCCTTCAAACTCCTTTGAGTTGCAACTATGGTGGAGATCTCCCCTAAAACCCTAGTTTTGAGATGGTATGAAGAGAAGAGAGGAAGAGAGAGAGTGTGGAGGGAAGAAATGAGGAAATGGGGATGAGTTAACCCTTTTATACTTAGGGTTCCACCTATTTTAAGTGGGTTCTTGGGCTAATTCTGGGTTAATGGGCTTAGTTTATTTTATTTGGGCCTCTATAAATTTTTGGGGTTTTACATTCTACCCCCTTAAAATAAAATTCGTCCTCGAATTTTCATAACCATAAATTAAGCTCTCGCTCAAGAGGCGTGGAAACCTTTCCTTCATTTTATCTTCATGTTCCCAAGTAAACCCTTTTCCCTCATTAATGCTTTCATATCATTTAATGATTGACGCTATTTGGTTTTCGATTATACTTCCATAACATTCGGCTCTTCAATTATTATCACTTTGGAACCCTCTCGGCAGTTTCTCCTAAGCATTGATATGTGGCCCACATTGTATATCTTTGCATGTGGAGGTGGTAATGCTAACTTATGTGTTGCTCTCCTTACTTCCTTAAGGCTTTCCAAAAGGTTCATCATATCCTAAGTTCAACTTGTATTTCTTTCTAAAATGAATTATTCACACCCGATAGAATCTCGGATGATCACATAAGTTCCTTAAATGCTCCTAGCAATATTTTCTTTTCTATACATGATCTAGGTATTATGATTTGATTATCAATCTACGTCTAAGACTTCATCATAATTGATATTGGGTTTGGCGACCAAATAAATGATAAAGTTTAACACTTTGACCCGAATAGATATATTTGGTACCACTTTCCTTCACTCCCCAATTCTCAACTAGCATCCTTTCCTTTCTCTAGTTAACATACTACCCATAGGAATTTTTCATCTCTAAAGGATAATACATAATCCTAGGTTTGTTACCAAAGAATGAGTAACTCCTACATTATAAAAAACTTTTGCATAGTGTTTCGCAAGAAGTATACCTTTGATCACTTCATTAGATTGAAGGTCCTCTTCGACATGCATGTCGTAAGTCCTTCTCATCATCTTTTGAGGTGAGTATCCTTGTTTGTCTTTCTCTTTATCCTTGAAATCGGACATCTTTTCTGGGCAATCATTGACGTAGTGTCCCTTTTTGCCGCATTGAAAACATACACCCGCCTTTAGACGACATTCTCCTCTGTGAATCCTTCCGCATTGCTTGCAAGCGCCTCTATTCCTTTGAGATTTTCCCTTCACGTAGGGTGATTTGTTGTAGGGCTTCTCGGTCCACTTGTCCCCTTCTTGCTCTTCAGGTTTCTTAGGAGCTTTTCCCTTTGCATCTTTTACCTTATCCTCAAGCTTGCTTTCCCAATATGATGCCACTTCGATAGCATCATTCATGGTCTTGGGAGCTTCACCCATAACCCTAATCCTTAACTCCGCTTTGAGTCCTTTCATAAATCGATTCACTCTTACACTCTCGGTCTTCACAAGAGTTCAATACTTTTCAAATTGAAAGTAGTTTATCAAATAGTCATACAATGTCATTTCATCTTGCTCTAGGTTAAGAAACTCTTCTTGCTTTCGATCTTTCATATTTTGTGAAATGTATTGCTCTTCAAATTCTAACACAAACTCTTTCCATGACAGATCCCCTCGATCACCATACTTAGTTCTAACGGTTGCCTCCCACCAATGCTTTGCTTTTCCCATCAAGCGATGAGTAGCATACACCAACTTATCCTCTTCCGAACATCTCATCAATTAGAAAACACCCTTTATGACGTTCAACCAAGCCTCGACTTCTTCTAGATCTTCAATTCCGGCGAACATGGGCGGATCATGCCTTAGAAACTCCTTCATATTCACATGACGTGATCTCTCATCACTTCTCATAACGCAATTCCCTTTCGTCAAACTTTTATCAAGGCCTTGTGTTTCGTTAGGCACTTCTTTCTTCGAAGCATCACCTAGATACATCTACAATAAGACATAACCAAAATTTAGATGGTTAACCATTCATGATACGCCTAATATCTTACCTTAATATACTTACATTACTAGGCGGTTGCTCATGACTTTTGCACATGGACTTAGACAACTTAAAACTTAAACACAAACTTAGACAACTAAGAGCCATCTATAGGCTCTGATACCAAACTGTAACGCTCCCAAAACGCACCCCGTGGGCTCGGCCCGCGAAGACTTTTCGACGGCGCTACATGGACATCATGCGTATCATATGGGCTCACTAAGAAATAAAACAAAGCAAGCCCGTGATCATATAAATGAAAATACAAACATAATAATATCGCAGCGGAAAACATAATCTAAGTTATCATAAGGTAAAATGTATATCATGGCAGCGGAAACATATTAAAATCCATATAACATCTTGCCACATATGGGCATAAATCCATGGCCAAACATAAGGCCTATAACATGAGTCTTAGGCTCATTCGACTCGAGACATAACATAATGTAAAGTTCATTAGACATGACACTAATGACATAAAAGGCCTACAAGACCTAGACACAACCATGTGCAAATTAAATCCGCCATGAGCACACCACCAACAAGTACTTCATGCATCTTCGCCTGCACGGATCTAGAAACAGGAGAGGTGGAAACCCCCCGGTTAGAGTATGTAAAGGTCGGCATCTATCATGCAACATAAATATATGTGTCATAACATAACATGATCATAAATATGAATATTGAGCATAAATCAATTTAGGTAACATAAGCATACGACAATTGCATAACTTGAACATAACATTGATCATTCATATATTCAGCATTACATACATGAAACATAAATGATACTAAGCATTTTATGTTCATAATCATCTTTGTACCTTTACATCTTTACATATTAGTCATGTGGCCCTTTTTGAGTTCTCTTTGACTCACTTCATCATCATCTTAAACATTTTGATCATAAGGTCCATTCTTATCTTTACATGAAGAGTCTCGGTTAATATTGACCTTAATTGTGTCTAGCTAGGCCAACCCTTCTTTGGGGTCCGTGTTTGGGGAATCCCACACACTATTATTAGTGAGTGGTCGTCACCTCCTGGGAAGCGTCTTCGGCTACTTCCCCCGTACTCCAATGCGCCTCGACTAATTCATCATGTCATCTTTTCAATACATCAAACATAGCAATCAATCTTATGATTTTAACCTAATTACGGCTTTGCATGCATCTCGATGTCTAGGTGTAACACAAGTATCAAACATGATTTGCTATCTTGTAAGGGTATAAAGCATAGTATACATTTGATTTGATAAGGTATTAAGGGAATAATATCATAGTAAACAACCTAAAAATAGGGTTTTTCATAGCTTAAAAACATCTTACTAGTCATCACGACCCATGAGGTGTATATCATGGTCGTGAGACCCCATTTCAAGGCCCGTTACATCACGTAACGACCTGTGAACATCCCATAACGGCCCATGATATAACATCGTAACCATCTTTAACAAGGCAACTTAAAATGTCATCATCACGACCCGTGATGTATTTATCACGATCGTGAGAAAGGGTGTCACGGCCCACTACATCCTGTAACGGCCCGTGACCATCACTGTCATGGCCCGTGACACTTTGTCACAACCGTGACTTGAGGGTTGCGATGGACGGGGTTCAATACAGCCGTAACAAAATCTTATGGCCGAACCGAAATCTTCTCGGGATAGAAGACACGACCCATATTGATTATTACGACTATCGTGTCACGGTACGGTCGGACCGAAATCCTTCCAGGATGAAAGTTACGACCCCTATGATCGTTACGTGTCACGACCCATGATATCCCATCACGGCCGTGACCTAAATGGTGTTTCGTGACCATATTCACGACCTTGCTCTCACGGCCCGTGATAGCATATCACGACCCGTGATGGGTCTGTCACGGCCCGTGATACTTCATCACAACCCGTGATATCATATCACGACCTGTGATGGTTGCCCTGGAACTCGTTTTCACCCCATTTAACTCCCAAATTCAATCCTTTCGTACTTATTAGCTTATCATTCTCAAGGGAAATCATATGTGAGGGAATTCCAACATTCTAGGGTTCTTGACATCTCAATTTAGGCACCGAAAACCTCGGAATGATTGTAATTGAGTCCAAGTTACAACCTAGGGTTACACATCCATCCTAAGTTCATATCCATAGCCTAGGGTTTATAGTTCAATAATTTCTCATCATTTGGGGTTTGACACATAGGAGAAACATATCATTACAAAAATTTACATAATAGAACCCTAATTTGATCATGGCATGTCTCATATGAATCATAGCATTATAATGGAACCCTAATACATGGGAATATACCTAATCAATAGAAGATTATCTTATTATGACATGAAGGATCCTAAGATGGACATATAAACATCAATGTCACATTAGGGAAACATCACATTCATCATATGGTGCATATCACACCAAACACATAGAAAGAAGTCATTTAGACATAAGATCAAACACCTAATATGCATACATCTAATATGTCATCTCCTCATCTTTAACTCTACGAACATGATGTTCTTATAAACATAGGGACATAAATAGGTAAACAACTAGGTTAGGAATATCATTTAGAGTTTCTATCATACATTTAAGTTCTTATAAACATCCATGGTTCATCATTTATCATGNTGATGTTCTTATAAACATAGGGACATAAATAGGTAAACAACTAGGTTAGGAATATCATTTAGAGTTTCTATCATACATTTAAGTTCTTATAAACATCCATGGTTCATCATTTATCATGTACATGGTTCTAGGGTTTCATAATAAGAAAGCTCATATAAAAGGATCATATAACTAACTTGATATCATGCTAAAGATATGGCATTCATAATATGAGGTAAAGCATACTTGAATGATAAGAAATAACATATAGACATATCAACAAACATGTGGTATGCAACATTCCTAACATGCCATCCCATCATCTCAAGTTCTAAGAACATGGTGTTCTTATACTCCTCAAATCCAATTGAGGTAAAAAATGGGGGATTGGATCCCCTTTACATACCTTAGCAAAATCCCTAATTCCTTCTATCTCTTCTTCCTTCTTGATTCCTTCTTCCCCCTCAACTTGATGAATCCCTAAAGTCTTATTCTTCCTCAACTTGTTCTTCTTCCTCCTCCACTTAGTGTATTCTCCTCTTGCTCTTGTGCCTCTTGCCCTCCTTTAAACTCCTTTGAGTTGCAACTATGGTGGAGAGCTCCCCTAAAACCCTAGCTTTTGAGATGGTATGGAGAGAAGAGAGTAAGAGAGAGAATGTGGAGGGAAGAAATAAGGAAATGGGGATGAGTTAACCCTTTTATACTTAGGGTTCCATCTATTTTAAGTGGGTTCTTGGGCTAATTCTGGGTTAATGGGCTTAGTTTATTTTTTTTGGGCCTCTATGAATTTTTGGGGTTTTACAACTTGACGTGCTGAACTTACTCCCATAATTTCATTGCTTCTTGACTGAGAGACTGAATAAAATTTTCATGTCTGGTGTGGGTGATTCTCGTTTCTATTGGTAGCGCCATTGCCAGATTCGTCAAACAGGCATCCTAGTCGCAGATCCATATCCAAACACTTTATTTCAGATTTCGTGAGCGTCACCAAGGGATACAATGTTGGAAATCACATAAATCATAGCAGTAAGAAAACATACATTTTGGATTTTTATTGCATTTGGT
Source organism: Pontederia paniculata (assembly GCA_001647135.1). NCBI lineage: Eukaryota > Viridiplantae > Streptophyta > Magnoliopsida > Commelinales > Pontederiaceae > Pontederia > Pontederia paniculata. The sequence goes on along the minus strand of LTAE01002633.1, from coordinate 11,859 downwards.
ACCATGGTTGTTAAACTAACTAATGAAAACAACAACAAAATAATCATCACTAAAGTGTGGATAAATTCATAATAGTAGTTGAACTTATGCACATGTAGATAAGTAATCATTCATAGCTGCATATATAAGTATGTATGTTGATTCGTAGGACGGTAGTTATGTGTAGGATCGGAATGACACCAAAGGGGGGGGGG
>LTAE01002632.1:28732-42548 GCA_001647135.1 Pontederia paniculata | reverse complement strand
TTCATATCTTTGGTCGATTGTTCATGCTTCTGCTCTCCATTACATATATCCTCCCTCTGATGTTGGTCGATCGCTTCATATAGATAGGACGCCCACTGCACACGTAGTTCTTCTGATATAATTATGCGTGCACTGGCCATCCACTCCTTCAGCTTAGGTCGACCGTTACTCTGAACTTGTGTATATCTTGTTTCAGAAATCAGCTCAACAAGTTCATTAGTATAGGCTGAGTTCACTTTACAAATTTGTGATCATTCAAAACATTCTCGGGATCCTAGATTCAACAAATTATGCCTTGTGAGCATTGCTTAATCAGAAAAAATGACAAGGACCTCATTTTTTGCCGGGACAAGGTCAACTTAATTGTTGGCACTAGTTCATCAAATATTTGTAGTCCATTGAGTGTTCCTATGTATAAAAGTAAATAGTACTTTATTAAATTAATTGATGATTACTCTAGATACTATTATGTGTACCCCTTAGAGATTAAAGTTAGAAGCTTTTGAGACTCTTAAGAGGTATAATGCACAAGTTGAGAAAATGTAGAAAGACCTATAAAATGTCTAAGGACAAAAAAGAGAAGAGTACCTTTAGAGAACTTGAGAACTACTGTATTTCAAAGGGCATAGTAACATACTACGATGTCGTATATACCATAACATAATGATGTGACAAAGAGAAAGAATGAAATTTTGATGAATGTAGAGAGGTGTATGTTGATCCACTCGGGTCTGCTAATGAGGTAGTGATGACTGTAAGTTACATACATAATAAAGTCTCACTAACTCTGTAGAATCAACGTTATACGAGTTGTGAAATTGCAAGAAGCTTGATATGGGCAATCTTTGGAAATGGAAATGCAAAGTGCAGGTATTAGTTCCTAGACAACTCAGGGACAATCTGAACTTCAAGATAGAAATATGCATGTTTATTGGATATAGTGAAAAGTTCAATAAGTATAAATTCTTCCATTAGGAAAAAAGGTCGTAGAGAGTCGTGATGCTACTTTTCTTTATAATGAAAAGAACCATGTACAAGAGGATGATAAGCCTCTAACGATTCTAGGAGACTGTGAAGACCACTCCGGAGATACGCTTGTCTATCCAATAGTAGGAGTTGATATTATATAAAATAATATACCTTAGAAGGAAGCGAAGGAACCTATTATTTCCACGAGTATAACCGGAACTAGTAAACAGTCTTAAATAACACCAACATATTCGGATGACTATGTTCTGTATAAGCACGAGGCGTTGTGTTACTTCATTCATGTTAGATAGAGGATATACAAATCTTATTTCATATAAAGAAACAGTGACTTCAAATGAGACGAAATCGTGATCGATCGCCATGAAAGTTAAGAATTCGATTAACAAAAATAAAGTATGAGCATTATGATTTGTTAGAAGATAGACAATCCATAGAGTGCAAATGGATATTCAAGAGAAAGTATCAGATAGATAGTTCTCTAGGATCAAAGCGAGATTGGTGGTTAAAGTTTATATTCAGCAAGTCGGAATAGATTTTTAGAAGACTTATTCTCTAGTAACTAAGTTTGCCTCGATTTGGACAATCTTAACAATAATAACATATATGAATTTGGAGTTGTTCCAGTGAATGTCAAAATAACTTTCTTGAATGGAAACATGTTGGAAGACATATGTATGCGACATCTTGAAGGGTTTCATGTAGAATGTCAAGATAATTAAGTGAATGGGCTCCAAAATTTATTGTATGACTTAAAACAATCGTTTAGACGATGGTACTTGAAGTTCTATGAGATGATAGTCCATTTGATTTCAAGACAAACAAATTGGATCATTATGTATACATCAAGAAAAGTAAAAACAATTTTGTGATATTATCACTGCATGTGGATGATACACTATTTGTCAAAAATGATGGACAGATGCCCAATGAGATAAGGAATAAAATGAGCAAATGATTTGAAATGACAGACGTGGGAGAGACATCCTAATCACTGGACATTCAAATCAATCATGATAGAAACTTAAGAAGTTTGATTTTAAGTCAAGAATAATACATTAATAAAATATTGAGGAGGTTCGAGATGCAGTATAACAATCCTGCACCGACATCACTAGTAATTGGAAAAATACTCAGTAAAAGGTAGTGTCCTAATACAAGACAAGAATTCTTATGAGAGCCTTATGCAGAGACGATAGGGATCTTGATATATGCGATACTCTATACGATATCTGATTTGGCTTACACGGTAAGCATGATTAGCATATTTTAAAATTAATTTCGAAAAGGTCCATTGGAAGATAATTAAGAGGATACTACGATATCTGAATGACACACGACAATTGGGATAACATTTCATGTTGATACACTCAAGACAATAGTATATTCAGAGTGAATTTCGATGATGATATAGAAAATTGAAAGTCCACATCAGCTCAATTGTCCCTTTTGGATGGTGCATTCATTTCTTGGGCAATTAAAAATAGAGATGTGTGACTAAACACACATAAAAAGGTGAGTATATTGTTTGCAGTATATAACCACCCATGCATTGCGTTTGACAATGGAACTTGAGCTAGAACCAAAGTTGGTTCTATCTTGGTTTCAACTGCTATGGTTCCACCCGATTCTACCAAATGATATGATGTTTGGAAAAACCGAATGTAAAACTCAATGTTGGAAACCGGAGTCACATGACCTGGGGTTCCAACCTCCGATTCTTGCTAAAAGCAGGAACCAATGGTTCTGCAATAACATGCAACATTAAATGCGCTATGTTGATCACGCTGTAACCAGACGCCAGCCAGCGAGTGTATCTCGTTGATCATGCAGTGATAACACGACACACGATAGCTAGCCAGGACGTCGACAGTTACACTCAAGTCAATGATAGGCCGATCGTGAATGTTACTACGCGGGCCAAATGTGATGGAATTTGAAAATGGCAACTGGCGATGATCACGAGCGTGATGGCCGAGGTTGATGGGGACAAATGATGGCATAAGCATTGACCTATAAATGAAGGGAACCGTTCGAGAGTCCCCCATCCGTTGTTCACCTAGAGTGTGGTATATTGAAAGAAATCATGCTAATTTCTCACCCTATTGTAATATTTTTCTCTTTATTAAAGAAAATTATTTGAGTCATTTTTTTTTTCTAAGCATTTTTGTTGATTTCAGTGTGTATACCAAAATAGCAAGATCGACACTCCGCAATGTGACCACCCAATTCCGAGACGTTTTTTGTGTAAACTAGGCCTAAGTCTTGGAGCCAAAACCCTCAGGAACTCATGTCACTTTGAAGAAGCGTCTGCTCCATCGTGCAAGATGCCTCACACGATATCGCTCTGTAGTTCGTCGTTCCCAAGCCTTCTGTGCTGCTAAAATCCTTTAGTGTCCCGACCACCTAGACATTGCGCAATCGGGTCCTAATAGAGACCCGTAACACAAGTACATTGAGAGCGAGCAATAGCTCGTGTAGGCGAGCAGCTCACCTGAGCTCGCACAAGCGACCCACTCGCCTGCACAAGCTCATATGCAGACAGCTCGACTAAGCATAGCGTGTGCAGGTTAGCAGCTCACCTGCGCTATGTCACCAACTCCTCAACCAAGGGATCCACCCATTAGTATAACAGCTAGAAGAAGAAAAAAATAATTTAAGTCCTATTCTTCCGCTTCTCCAGCGAAAGCTGTATCCTTCTCCTCCACCTTCGGCTCCGTCCATTGACGCAATCCACGATGATGGAGTTGGCCTGGACCTCATCACGGCCATCAGAGCTCGCGCCTAATGCCTCAATTTTTTTTAAAATTTTGTAATGGGACAAAATTATTATTTCATAAATGAAAAATACAGAAAACGAAAAAGCAAATGTTACAAAAAAAGCTTAAACCTACATCTCTCCTATTTTATATTTCGAAAATAAATTTAAAATTTCTTGATAATTTAAAAAAAAGAAAATAACTTAATGACCAAAGGGGATAAAAATAATTGAATAAATAAAAAGATAGATATAAAAGTGGCTTAGGATACACGCGATCAGTATATGAAATTAAGGTTCAAGAGACAACTCATGCAACGTCCTAATCGTTATAATAGTGTCATGTTAATCATGATATTTAAAAGAATTTATTTTAACTAATCCGAGAGGTGAGCGTTATCGACTATATATATATATATATATTTATTATTTCGTATTATTCGTTGTGGAATAAATAGCTAAACATAATTGCCAAAATTAAATGATGATAACCTTATTGCCCGTATTCGGTGGTTCAGTTTAGTTTAACAATTTAGAATATAGTTATTTCGGATTCTTAATTTAATAGATTATTTTTAATCATTTTGAACGAGTTAGAATATAATGATGAGAATTAAAAAAAAATTGATTTAGTGACTGTTGGATAAAATATCAAAACAAAAAAAAAAGATAAAGTAATTTTTTTAGGAGATAAAAATGTTAAATCAAATTAAATTAAACTAAACTAAATGTTTAATTTTTTAATAATATAACATATTTCAAAATATAATAAAATAATAAATAATATAAAATTAATCTTATTGTTTAATAATTGTAGTGAGGTAGAATAACTTTGCATTGTGTTAGACTTAATGAAAAATAATTTAAGAAGATAACAAAAAAAATGATGAGATATTTAATAGTTTCATAATTATTATTGAGTTAGTTCAAAGTTGAAATAAATTAACATTTGATTATGTTAACTAAGATGAGAAAAAAATTGATGAAAGAGAGCATGGGAGAGAGTATAAAAGAAACAAATCATAATTAAGTTAGTTGACACATATAATTAACGAATTTATATTTTAAATTGAAAGATCAAAAGTTAGTAGTTTGAATTTGAGCTTAAAGTTATAATTTGATTATAATTTATCTCTGTCGCATTCGTTCGAATACTGGATCAGTGAATGCTAGTAATCTAAAACACCAATAAAATGAAAAAAAAAAAAGAACCAACACCCACCAAAGAGATTTAAAATCGATCACATATATTCAGTTCTGACATTTTAGATTTCGCTGAATTTCATCCTAAACATTTCGCAATTTTTAATTCCTTTAGCAATATCTCGATGACCAAATTGATCTTTTAATATAATAAGAGGATAAATTATCATTAATCATTAATTAATGCAAAGACTTCGAGTGCAAGTCACTTTTCTTTCCGCCTCTCCATAATTATGAAGGTCCAAGTCCTCCCCTCACATAAAAGGAGAGATAAAGAGGAGAGAAAAAAAATTGAGAAAGACTGCTACCATTCCATGTCACTCTCTTGCATTTGCACATATTGCAATTCCCACCTGACATGCACTTGCTAACTTTTGCTACATATATTATATTCCTACACATTAATAATATATATATATATATATAATCATAATTAAATATGAAGAGCTTAATATTTAGAAAATTTATTTGTAATTTTACTTAAGAAAAAAAAACTTTTAATAGGGTTAACTATTGGAATTAAAAAAAAGAGGCTGAAACTGATAGATTAGTTTCAAAATCGATATGTATAACCCAACTACTTCAAACATTATTTGAATTTGATAATATGACTGATATATTTTAGGGGAGATCACAAAACGTCACCCCTCTATCATTCTTTTTCTCGTATAAGACGTTTAATAGAGAAACGTTTAGAGAGATATCACTATTTTCCAAACATAATTTTAAAATAAATTTTATTGAGAGACAATAAATTTTGACACTCTTAAATTTTGGATGCCGGTCACTTCGTGCAATCCAAAATTTTAATTTATTTAAATTTTTGATTTTTTTTTTAATTTTAATTTTATTTCTTTAAGATATATTAAGACCCCAAACTTAATATCCTTTCAAGACATTGAAAATACGATAAATTTTCATGGCAAAAGAAATATTTAATGCATAACAAAATATTGTAAAGTAGGACTGTATATAAATGCAATCAATAGTAGATTAGTTTGATATAACTAAGAGTGGCGCTATCAATACCTTTTACTAAACATATTTTATATATGTGGACTACGTTTAGACAAAAAACTACACGTAACACTATTCTTGAATGCACAATATATTATGTATAACATATGTATATGTATAGATAGCTAAGTATAACACATTCATGCATATACATGTTATTATTTTTAAAAAATAATGAAAAAACTTAAAATATGTATACTATAAAACTAGAAAAATGATAACATCACAATAATGAGGTCAGTCAATGACCACAAAAATCAAATCGAAATCTCAATCACTTCATTAATGTATAATTAATTTATGACTTCTTTATTAAAATAATCAAAATACTTTTCAAATATATGAATGGCCGTTGATTCGTATACATGACCGAAAGGGGCAACCGTTTATTTATTTTTATTTATTTTTTTAAAAATAGGTACCATTTAAATAAATTTGATGCTCTTCGCGTTCCTTTCCGCCAACCTTTTCGTCCTCCACAACCAAGTAGCGTTCCTTCTCCGTCACCGGAATCCCAAACCCCATGACGGCCATCGACGCCGACGGCAGCGACCATATGCCGTTCAGTCCGGTGAAAGCTCCGCCTCTAGCCGGCTTCGCAGCAGCCCCTTACGCCGCCGCCGCCGTTGGCCGTGGCGGCGGCACGGGCGGCAACAGCACCGTCGTGCGGTCGGTGGTGCGGAAGTGGCACCGGGAGGACCTCCTTGAGCGGGGCGGTGTGATTTTGCGCTTCCTGGCCGCGGTCTTCTCCTTCGCCGCTCTCGTCTTGATGGCATCCAACAATCACGGAGACGGCGGTTGGAGACACTTTGATCTCTACCAGGAGTACAGGTAGAAATTTTCATCCGGTTCCCGGTGATTTGAGGGGTTTAGGGTTCCTGGTGGTGTTCGGGTTTTGATCTGGTTTGGAGGTTTTAGGTACCTGCTGGCGGTTGTCGTGCTCGCGTTCGCCTACTCGCTGGCGCAGGCGTGGAGGCAGGCCAACCGGTTCCGTGGCGGCGGGGATTTGGTGCCCGGAAGGTATACCGGGTTTGTCGATTTCGCCGGCGATCAGGTTCGTCACTTCCTGTCCTTCTCGGTTGTAGTTTTTTATTTGTTTGAATTACACCTCCTCGAATATGTTGAGAGTACTCTTAGAAAGAAGAATTTGTGGAGATTATGATCCCTTTTGTAACATGAGGAAACACAACATCTAACTGTTCTGTGTGTTCGAGTTTAAGGTCAGGAAAATTTTGTATCTAGTAGAATGAGTTTTGAAGAGTAAAACATGTTTTTCTAATGAAGAACTGTGCTGATTGAGCTGGGGGGAAGTTGCTGATGGCGTTAATAGAGGAAAATACTAAAAAGTAACATGAAAAAAGTGCAGCAAAGATTGAGCAAGCTAGTTGAGAATAAAATATTTTTTTACCAATAGATAAAATAATGTGATGTTCCATTTTGCAATTATTGTAAAAGAAGAAAAAAATATTTTGCTTTGGGATTAGTGATTTGTGCTTGTAGAATCTACAAAAGCATGTGTATGCTTGAATTTATATTGACAGCAATGCCTCTACTCTTGTTGGATTTGATTTTCCCCTGCTTGTTCATTTCATTATGCATTTATGGACTCATAGAACTTGTTATTGTTCAATCATGTGATCTGCTAAATGTTAAGCTACATTGAGTTCTGTATATGGTTTGCTTTGGTAACCACGATGACATGAATATTAAAAAGTGCTGAAAAATAAGTACATAGTGATAGCTAAATGTACAAAGATTTTTATTCAGGAAAAAAAAAAGAAATTACCTCCCAATACTTGTTTCCTTGGTCGCGCTCTTCCCACGACTACATCTCCTGCAGAAAGTTGTAGGGTTCATTACCACTTCTGTAGAAGTTCGGAGATGTAATTATAATCTTCTCGCTTTTTCTACTTTATGATTATCGTTCATGATACTTAAATTGAGGTTACTAGCTCAAGGCAGATTAATAATTTGAGATGCTCTGTCCTGTTGCTTTGATTTTGTATATAAACCTTTTGACGGCTTCAGAATAATCAACCTATCAAGCTTTCCCTTTTGAAGGTTCCCTTGTTTTTCTTTTCACTCTTTGGCTCATGCTTTCTGTTTGGGATGAAATTATATTGAAGGTTCATTAACAGATAAACAATTATAACAATAATTACTGAATAAATATGTGCCCTAAGTAAATGACTTTCTTATCTTGAAGCTTGGCTAGTATTTTAGCACCTTGTTACATGAGGTGGCTTCTAACTTTACAACATGGCAGATATTCCCAACTTGTATTACGGAATTGTCAAAATATATTGTTCTATAGATTACCCAAAATTTTGGTGGTCCCCTCAATCATCCTTACTACCATTTTTTAGTGATAAGCCAAGGAAATCTTCAAAAACAGCTTCCGGCACATTATGCATCTTTCAAGGAAGTCTATTACAGTTACAAATCAAGAATTAGAGTTACATAGTAGAAGAGAAACATAGGAACTTGTGACCGAATTTTGTGCCTCATTGTTGTCATCGCCTTTTGATTTAATTTATTGTTTGTATTTGTTTCCTAATACTCACAATTCATATAGATTCTTGAGATGTGTGTAGCACACATATCAATTATCTGATCAAACAAATTGTGCGTAATTTATTAGATAGGATGATCAGCGTGCATGCTACTTAAGTAGCGCACAACATGCACATTTCACCGTTAACAAAAATGGGGAATGCTGAAACAATTTATCATAACTGTTTGATATCGATTTCATAGTGAATAAGTCTATTTTCCAGTGCTTCATAATCCATAGTCAAGTGTCCTTTATCTAGTATTTTCATACATGGACTTTCCTTGGGCATTGTTTCTTTCTCTGCTAACCGTTACCTGCTTCTTTTGTTTGATCCATGAGTGTGTCGTATAAAATTATGGATATTTCAGAGAATTTATTAGTGAGGAATATCAGAGACAAGGAAAACATCAAAAGAATATTGAATTATTTTATGTAGTGTCTCCATCTCAACCTGCTTCAATAAATTCATCGTTCTATTTTCATGTCTCCCAGAAAGGTGATATTTTGGTTGTTACTTTCTAGCTTCATCCAGTTTGCCATGATCTGTGTGCTGGGAGATGAAGATTCTTTAGGGCGAAACAAAGGCACTTATTTCTAATGGAAAGAGGAAAAAGTGAATAATCTACTGAATACTTTTGGGTAGCTATAAGTTTATATGCTTGTCTTCAAAGAAAAAAAGGTTTATATGATTGTTTGCTCCTGTCTTTTTAATGAGAATGAGATTGTTCTCTTCTCCTTTCGTCAAGCAACTAAGTAGTTTTTCCTCCATATAGGCAATGGCATACCTCTTGATCTCGTCATTATCTTCAGCGATTCCGATTACATATCGCATGCGGGAAATAATAGTTAACAACTTCACAAATGCATCAGCAGCATCCATCAGCATGGCCTTCTTTACATTTGTGGTTCTTGCGTTATCTGCTCTAATATCTGGATTCAAAGTCTCCCAACAATCTTATATATAAGAAACAGGACCTATGTATACGACACTGTTTTGCTTTCCTTTTTTTTATTTTGGTGGTATACTTCTCAATTATGAGAGCATATGTAGGTTTTTCCTATGGGTTTGTATGACAATGGAATTACAGGAAAAATAGTTTTCCTAGATTTTGCTGTTCTTGGAAGTTTGTACTCATGTATTGTATGTATTAATGTAAATTCATTTGAGATTTATATGTTATTATTCTCGCAAAAATGCTTGCTTATTTTCTTGCATAATGCTGGTCAGACTTGAAGGTGTTAATGGAGGTTCATAGAGGTATGTGAAATCAAATTTGGGTTAAATGATGGTGTAGAAACAAGATAAGTGTCTACACCATTGGATCAAGTTAAATATGTTGATGATGTTATCAAAATACAGTTAATTTATTTATTTCTTTGCTTCAAGATCTATTATCAAATTTTAATAAGTCTAATTGTTTTTCTGCTCACATATCTTATCCATCAAATTTATAGTTCGTACCACTGTTAACTAATTGTTGCAAGTAGAGAGGTAGAAGCAATTTTGTCTGTCATGAATTATTATTTGATCATTGTTTTTCGATAATCGCAATTAACTTTATAATTCCTTTATTTCATCGAAAATTTGTAACAAGTTTTTCTAGTGCTCGAACTCTCTAAAATATTTTGAGCAACTTGTGCTCGATTTAAAATCTTCTTTGTTCATGCTTAATATATCATACATGCTTTGGATGAAGATGTTTGGAAGCATTAAATTATTACGCACTCAACCATTTATGACATATACTAACTTGCAGAAGGTGCAAGGCACAAGTCATTCTCCATATTTTATATAACACACACTCAAAACTTGACAATAGTATGACTTTATTTTTTTTTATCAAAATAATTGTTTAAAAAAGTTGATTATTCAATTTGTATCGTTTTGTAATAAAAAAGTTCAATCACCAAGAAATTTATTTTTTATTACTAAAAAGATATATTAACATTTTGGAAAATGACCTACTCTTTTGAAAATGAGAATTTATTTTCCTTCCACTTATCTATCACTTAGATTTTTGAGATAATTTTTCCTACATTTAAGTTATCTGTGAAATATTTAAAATAAATTACTTTTTTTCTAAAAAAATTATTTATCTTGACTAATTATTTTTGTCAAAATAAGTGAAACTTTATGTGGATTAGGGTCACATTTGGCATTGAAACAGAAGCCAGAACCGACTCCAGTTCCACCATCGTTCCATTCGGTTTCCCAAACAAAGTGATGTTTTTGGGGACACAAAACCCCAAATTACCTGACCCGAGGTTCTCATCCTCGGTTTCTGCTTTTAGACTGTTTCATCTGTAACAATAACATTAAATGTTGTTGTTGCAACTTTTTTTATTAGACGTAGTTTTTTTTTTATTTTTGTTCTTTTTTTTTTGTTTACTCGACTTTTAAATTGTAATTTTATATTAACTTAATAATATATGAGAAAGATGAATATGTTGTGCATTTATGTGTAGCACATCGTGTAACACGCTTAAATATCAAATAAAATTTATTTTTTTTTTATTTTTAAAATGATCTACTTAATATGTTACCCGCTGAATTTCATTCAATCATTTAAAAAGTTGAGTCATTATTTTTATTTTATTATTTCTTCATCAATCTAGGTGTAAAAATGAAAATATGATATGCTAAATAAAAATTTAACATCAAACCACTCTAATGTATAAAATGATATATTAGAATTAATAAAAAATAATATTGAAGCCATCGGATAAAATTTAATAGGCTAATTTATGTGCTACACATTGTGCAACACACAAATGTGCTACACACTCCCTTTCCTCTATTTATATAAGGTGAGTTAAGGTAAAAAAGGTACACAAATTAAATACAAAATTTGTTAGTTTCTAATTTTTTTATTTTATCTCAAAAAATAAGAAAAGCAAAATTTATAAGAAGATGTAAGTTAAAAGTGAACAAAACAAACTACACATAAAAAATATTTTAACTATAAATTTATAAGAAAATAATAATAAATATCAAATTTTATTATAAGTAAAGTATTTAAATAAAAATAAAATACAAAAATCTAAACTAACAATTTTGCCTTCACATCAATATTTTATAATTGCTTTTTTGCAATTTTCAAGTATTTTATAATTTAATATCCTCAATTTTATTTCGATACTTTTTTCAAAGATATATACCTAACTATATAAATTATATGATTTAATTAGTTTAACAATAAGATAAGAGACAAATTTTAAAGAATATATATATATATATATATATATATTTATATATATATATAAAATATTTGTATTATCTATGTTTAAGTATAAAGTCAAAGATAATTGTTATATGAAAATCAATGTTATCCATGAAATGACTTATGGTTTTAATATTTGATGATGACGGACAAATGACAAATGAGACTATAAATATAGTTTAAAAAATAGTTTTTAAAAATTTATATTGAGATTTTGTAAATATATTTTTTTATTTTTTGTTTATTCATTATATTTTAATAAAATCATATTATTTAAAAATCAATTATATATATAATATTAATTTTATATAATTTATTTTGCATCATTCCTGCATCACGCGGGTAATAGACTAGTAATTATTCCATTATTTTTTTAATTATCTTTATGATAGTATTTTATTAATTTAAATATGAGATAAAAATAAGTTGTATAAATTATTTAATTATATTATTTATATGAGTAATTTCATATTATTTAAATTTATTTTGTAAGAAAATAATTTATTGCAAAAATGTGAAATATTAGTTTTATATTAATATTTTTTTCCAATATATTTTATAAAAATATTTTTATTGAAATATTAATTCGTACGATTAATTTTATATTGCTTATTATAATTCAACACGGTCTTATCTTTATTAAAAATATATTTTATATTTTATATTTTTACTTTTGTTCAAATACCACTAAAATCTATTTATAATCACTATATTTATCCAAACATAATTAAAACTAATATATGAAATGAGAATTTGAAGAATTTCGCTGTTTCTTTTTCAAATGCTACGTAGAAGTTCTAGTCGCTTAATTTTTATTCAAAATTCTTTTAATGGTTGACCAGGAAAAAAATCTTATCATAAACTTCGATGCACCGAATTTAGAGCAAGCCAAGAAGGACATTTGTGCAACTATAAAATGTTGTAACATGATATAAAACATTTTCAATTTTTAAATTGCATTTAAACCGCTAAGAGGAAAACAAAAATAAAGGATGAGCAAGTGGAGTCATGCAAATATGATTATTAAGTTATGCATACAGCAAAATATTTTAGAGATTTCAGTTAAAATCACGAATAATAAATTCTTATTATGATCTTTTTAGCGATATTTTTGTTAGTTAGATGACTTCATGTTCATCTAAAGGAGCGTTTTACATGCTCGACGGGATGGAGCCGGAAGATGCGCTTCAAGCGCCCGGATCTCTCGGGAGGACGCGACGTGGGCGGGGCACGCGAGAAATGTGGCCAACGGTGCGGATAGAGTGGACGACGATGGTGGAGTAGAAGCGCCTATATATACCTATGAGGAGAAAACTATCGTTCGGGAGCCCCAATTGCATTCAATCTTCTCAAAAGTCTTCATTGGTATCATAGCCCAAGGTTCGACGACCGTCGGAGCTCCACCAGACAAATTTTTTTTAGTCTGCAATTTTTTTCGCCTCCGCCCTCCTCAACGCCTGCCACGCCGTATCTCGCGTTCTTGAGCCAGGAATCCGCCCACAAAGTCTTCCACTGTTTTTTCTATTTTTTTCTCTCTGCACGTGGTACGCAGGCAACGTGAGGAAGAAGAACAGTGTTTCACTATAGCACTCTTCTTCAGTCATTGGATCTTCTTATTTGATTTGATATGAACCGTCACGTCAAGCAAGTTTTAAGTTATTAATCTGCACCATTCATTGTAACTAAATCAAATTGATCAAACAAAAAATTTAAAATCATTGATTGCTTGGTCCATTTAATACGCCTTATTAGAGATAAATAATTTCTTTTGTTTTCTTCTTTAGCCTTGGCCTCCTATTCTTCTATTGTCATGCATTTCATCCAATGACCTTAGGGAAATGATATTGAGGAAAAAGAATGTATAACAACCAAAATAATAAGAAAATCAATTTCATGAAGGGAATTGATTACTCCAAAGTCTACAATTCACTTTTTTAATGTAAAAAAATTTAGATTTGAAATTTGTATCCAAACATGTAAGGATTTTATTATTATTATTATTATTATTATTATTATTATTATTATTATTATTATTATTATTATTATTATTATTATTATTATTATTATTATTATTAT
>LTAE01002632.1:0-22742 GCA_001647135.1 Pontederia paniculata | reverse complement strand
GGACGCACGCGTTGTCCAGGCCGCACACCGCTTGGACGACGCGCGGCCTGTCACGAACAAGCGCGTCCAGGCCGCACGCGCATCCAGGCGCGCGTGTGGCCTCGCGCGCGTCGCGCGGCCTGGATGCACGCATTCATCCAGGATTGTGATGTGAACTTATGAATTAGGATAGAAAAATTATATGTGTTATAATTTATATGACATCATATATTTTGAATTATTAATTTTAACTATTTATATTATTTTAAATATATTTATGTCAACCGATTGGATCTTGTCTTGAGACCTTTCCGGATAGCTCGCCTTTACAACATTGAATGGAACCAAATCGATCATATTCTACGCTGCTCATATTTCCGAATTTTACAGCAAAATTCCCCATGCAAGATACAGTACGAGACCTGCGTCTTCCATGGCCATCACGACAGCAAAGATTCCAGAAACAAGTCGTCTCCTGGTTCATCCTTCCTCTTAGGGATCAAGCTCTCTACGTCTGATCCGATCCGTTGTTGCTGTTGATCCATGAAGGAACTCCTCATGTTTTGAGGGCGGTTCCCGGGCGCGTCGTGCCTGCCATTGAAGAGGTTGCTGGACAAGTTGACCATGGCGGCTGCCGACGTCGACGGTCGGAGCGTCATGGCGCCGGCGCCGTCCTCAGGCTCGTTGAATGTTCTGCTAATGCCGCTTCCTCTGGCAGCGGGCGCGTCGTGGTTGTGTTTGCCCTCGTACGTTGTTATCACGGATCCCGGATCGTTCGACGCCCTTTCTACGTGCTTCCTCACGGGGCATCTCGCAGTCGTGCATTTGTAGTAGCTCCTGTGGTTCAAAGAAGCAACTGTGAGCACAACACGTAGAAGAAGAACGTACAGAGTTGAGATTTGGTGGATGCATTGTATGAGCAGTGAGCTCAAAGATCCAACCTTGGATTCGGATTTCCCTTCACCACCTTCTGCCCGTACTTTCTCCATCTGTACCCATCGTCCAGGATGTCGATCTCGCTGCGCGTCTGAACCACAACTTTTGGCTCCCTCGATGCCCTGTTTCCAGGAGCTGTGAACGCCGCCTTGCTTTCGCCTTCTCCCCTCCTGAAAACGGCAAGGATGATGATGAATTGAGTACCATGTTTTCTCACACGAAAAATACAAAGTGCTAAAATTTGAATAGAAGAAGCTTACCAGCGTTTGGCATCAGGCTCCTCTTCCTCGTTGCTGCTCCTCTGGGAGGTCATGTCGACATCGTCGTCATCGAAGGACACCGAGGAGTTCTCGGGCGTCGCCGAACGCCTGCCGCCGCTGAAGGAGTTCTCGGATGTCTCGGCTTGTACAGGAGCTGATTGAGAGCAAGAAGAGCTCGAATTCCTCCTTGTGGACTGAGGCTTCGGATGGTTGTGTGCGCCCTTGTAGATGATCTCCACGATCTGTCCATCCAAGGACCTCTCGACCTTCTTCTTCGTGGGGCATTTCGGATACGTGCACTTATAGTAGCTTCGCGGGTTCTCGCTTCCTTTCACATGCTTCTGGCCATACTTCCTCCAGTTGTATCCATCGTCTGAAGACATCCTGTTGCTGCGAGCTTGAACAGGTTGGTTGGAGTGGTCGCAGTCCGATGGCAAATTGATGCTGCCATTGCCCTGGTAGCTGTGTTGCAGAGTCGGGGCAACAGCTTCAACCTTGACTGCAGATCTCTGAACCACTGTTTCAGGATAATTACTCCATTGTTGATGCGTTCTGAGTGTTCCCTCCTGTAATAACAAAAAAATCAGTAACACCTAACAAGAACTAAAATCTATGTGACCAAATTTCATCTTAGATGCGTTTCACATCGATCAGAATTTAGTACCGCAGCTGGAGGGGGTTGAGGAGGTGTCTCCTCTCTCTTGGAGTCCAGGGACTTTATGTTGGTCTGGAAGGTGAAGTCAGAGTACGATCTGTCTTCATCTTTGTGCCCTTGTTGCGTCGCGGTAACAGAGGGGAGCCTCCAGTTGAGAGATGCAAGAGTTCCAGTGGTTGGAGAAGGCAGAATCTGATCAGCATCAACATGTATTTAGATAAAAAAATAACATGAACCAACAAGCTTAATCATGCTACAGTGACACTGAAGGATTCAGACATGGATAGATTTGGAAGTAAACAGAGTGGAAAGATTTAGTGGCGAGAACTGGGACTACGTACGTTGGAAGCGGAGAGGAGGACCGGAGAATCCAAGAGCTCGGCGGGGCTCAGGCCGGCCGGGATGGCAAAGAAGCCCGAGGGCGACAGCAATGGCGGGGAGATGGGCAGGGAAGGAGGAGGCATGGATTTGAACTTGGGGACTCCGACGTCTCGCGGGGGTCTCGTGCTGCTCCTGGAGCAGTCCTCGTCGCCGACTCCGGTGAGGAGCTGGGAGAAGGAAGCGGCATAAGGGGAGATGGAAGAAGCCATCATGAGAGAGAGAGCGAGAGAGAGAGAGAGAGAGAGAGAGAGAGAGAGAGAGAGAGAGGTTGTGAAGTTGGTGAGAGTTTGCTTTCCTTGGGGGGAAATGAAAGGTTGAAAAGTGGAGATGGAGATGGAGCAATCGGATGAAGCAAAGCAGGCAACTTCGAAGAAGGAGGAGGAAGCATTTTGGTCAAAGCTCGTGTGGTTTGACCATGAGAATGGCGGCTATAAAGTTCCATTCTTTCTTTATTACAAAAAAAGGTTTCTTTTTTTAATCTTTTTTAATTATTTTAGTTTTGTTAACGCTCCAGTGCCCAATTGAGGCAAAGAGCTTGGAAAATTTTAAAAATATATTTTATAAAGATAACATTAATATAAAAATTAAGTATGATGTACCAATATAGATTTAAGCATAAATTATGCTTTCAAAATGTAGTCGATATAAAATGGACATAAATTATGCTTAAATAATATGCAGCACACGTATGGCTGCAGTATGTACTCTAAATCAGCTCATGCAATTTATCGAAAGAGAGCTCAATTTTTAAAATGGTAAAGAACTTTTTCGAACATTTTTCAAATATAAGAGAGTACATAATATGACCCCCAACATTTTTAATAACTTTTCGAAGTTATTTCATACAGTGGATTTGAGTCATAAAAATCAAGCATGTACTGAAATAACCAATTAGATTTATTGAATAATTAGTAAAATTAAATGAATAAAACCCATCGCACATTATTTTTTGTTCATCGTGCTTCTAAAACAAGATTAATAAATGACACATTGAATTAACACACTATTTGACGTGTATTTAAAATAATATATAATGTTTGACTAAATTAATACTCTAAAGTATTTAAATAATTAATAATAGTGATAGACAAACGATTAAAATTTAATATTTCGAAATATTTTAAAAATTAGCATATAAAATAATTACTAACATATTCGAGTTTATTTTTAAATATATTTTTAAAATATTTTATTATTAATTATTATTTATGTGATATACTATTTTAAATTTTATGTGATCGCTTTACTTTATTATTATTTTATAAACTATTTAATTAATAATTTGTTATATTAATTATTTATTAATATTAAAATAATTTAAACAAAATGATTTATTTAATTTAGAATACGTATAATAATTCAAATGATTTAAATAAATATTTATATTTTATTATTTATTTTTAATAATTATCATCATTTATTAGTATCACATTTCAAGTCTTACGACTCCTGCTTATATATNAATAATAATAATAATAATAATAATAATAATAATAATAATAATAATAATAATAATAATAGTGACAGCGTTCCTATGAAAATATTAATGTTTTAGATATTTTTTTAAAAACCCTTTATATTTAACATTGTTAGTATTTGATTAAATCCAAGATAAATATAGAAAGATACTCATTCGAATAATATCAAATTAAATAATTTTAATATTGAACTTAGAATTATTAACTCCGATTCAACACAAATATACTAATTAATAGTTGTTATATATATATATATATATATATATATATATATATATAATCTGATTTAACCGTACAGTTCAACTGATCCATCAATTCTACCTGAATTCATGAGCAGGTACCTTCAACATTATCTAAAACTCAAAACAAGGATCTTTAACAAATAAAACAAGTATCAGTACACTAAATAAGAATAACTCTGTTGGCCTTAAGAGTATGCCCAACACACACACACACCAATCTCTCGAAGCGTCATGCTTTTTTAGTTCTTTTGGGTTAATAATTCTTTTCCTTTTGTTTTATCTATTTGAATCAGTCTGTTCTTAATTGCACAAATTTTTTTTCTATTTGACACCAAAAAATGTACTAGCTGAAAGCATATGACAGATGTGGATTAAGATAACGCAACATACGAACAAGCAATGAAGAGAATTAAGATCCTTAAACAATAAATACAAGGACGCGCCATGCAAATAGCTGCCACCACTGTATACATACTTCTTCTGCAGCCCAGTTCTATATAACATAACATGCACAAGAACGACTGTTCTATGAAACAAAAAGTTCAGGCTTTCTTGCCTGCATCTTCTTGTATGTAGACTTCATGATCCATTTCAAGTTTGCTAAACAGATGAGGTATGTTTAATTCTCTTCTCTGGAAAAAAAAAAATAACAGATTGCAATTAGACTGAAATTTTGGCAACTTGAGATACAAATGCAGAGTTCACAAACCAATGAATCTTTGCGAGCAGCTTGTCAAAGTGGAATAGATGTTTTCTGATGCGATAGACATGGATAGTATACAGCACAGCAGCTAGTGATACTAGAAAAAATGACAGCATCACCAGTTCACCAAAATCCTGCAGGAAGCATGAGCAAAAGAAAATAAAGGCAGTGCCTCCATTTTATGCATCCTTTTAATGAATCCTGAGGATGGTGTCTTACCTTAGGATCTGAGACAATTATGCCCATAACGTACGTCAGCAAATCTAATGTGGATTGAAGTGAGTTTTGAACCCCTCCAACGATGCAGCGATCAGATTCAGGAACATGATCCTGATCCAGGAGTAAATGCTTTGTTAGATGGTGGACATTCAACATTTGGAGTAGGTAAAGTACTTTCATTAAGGCAAATAAAAATGTTCCTGTAAGGACCTGAAAAATGACAATTATATGAAGAATCAAGCATTGATACATGTCAGCAGACCGAAAAGTACCTGCATTTGTTGAATAACAGCTAAATCGAACATCCACAGTCCAAGGCGTGATGCTGCCACACCACTCATTAACATCCATGCCGAAACCACACCGTTCTGAATCCAGACCGAAGCAACGCAAAGTATCAAGAAGAACCACTAGAGAAACAAAGTATCATAAGCAATGGTATTCCAATTGCTTATAAATAATAGGTTGAGCACAAGACATTAAAATTTACTACCTGTATCCATATTGACCATAACCCAGTCCTCAGGGTTGAAATTTTTGAATGCAAAATGGGGTACAAGACTGTAGCTAATATTCCAACTACGGCACCAATCCCTCGTGCTATACCGATCACATACGCAGGTATGCCTTTCCATTCCAAGGTAGCTGTCATTAGTGTTCCAAAGCTGTCAAGAAGAGTATCAATGTGATTAGAATTTTCATCCTTAAGGGAAATTAACATGAAGCACAGTAAAGGAGTTGAAGATTTATGAAACAGAATATTAATAGAATTCAATAATTTGGACCTTATCCTATTTAGAGAATAAATGTAGGGAAATGAGGCAACCTGAGGACAGTGAAGTATAGTAAGGCCAAAGCGACTCCTGGAAGCACCACTTCTTGCTTTGAATATACAACCCAAGCATCAAAACAAGGACTTACAGACAACTTTTCAACAATTCTAATTTTCCAATCAGGAGCATCAGAGGTCAGGTCCTTTCCTTCAGTAGAGATTTCAGCCTCCACGGTAATAATATCACCATCTAGAGAATCTATTGAAACAATTTTGGAATTTCTCCTCTGACTGCTTTCATGAAGGGATGGAATACCATTGTACACAGATGCCAGAAGCCAGTACTGTAAGCATACTGAAAATACATTCCATATTGCCAAAATCACAGCTGAGGCTTTTAGGGATATGAAGCTAATAATGAAGCCAGCAAAAACAGGAGCAAATAATTTACAGACGAGATCAATCCTTCGAATGACCGAATTCATGCTTGTGAGAACTTCAGGAGGTTGCCCACTTGAAATTACAACGACCCTGAAATCCAGAAAAAAAATGAGGCCATAGACAATCACCATGAACTCTTGATATTATCCAATCATGAAGAGTGTGATACTGACAACAAATGTATGATCAATTAACAATGCTCATGTATTCTTCTCTTATGTGTTTACGCATTAGTTCATTCTCAACAAACATCATCAGTTAACAGCTTTTGTATTGGCAATGATGAGGTCATGAATTGCATTTGAATTTTGATGGCACCAATACAGACTATGTATAGCCAAAAACTGAAAAAATGGATGCTCTTCTGTTTTTTCTGCATTTATTTAGAGCACTGAAACATATAGCTTACTAGGATGAAGATTTGACAAAGTAGAAGCAGGTGAAAATGCCCAACATGTACTTCTATTACATATATTACCATCTGACAAAATTTGCCTTTGGAACAGTGATTTCTGATAGTACAATGTCATACTATTTTACATATACTACATATCTATGAAAGACCAAAAACAAAAGGTTCGACCTGTCAGTAAGATCACATAAAAAAAATATAGCTGGCACCCTTTCAAAGCTTGCTGTCTAAAATTCTCAACTAGAAAAAAGAAAGTAGGCATTTTGTTCCATTAGCAGACTATGAGATAAATGCATCTTCTAGGATTCTCCTTTTAGTTATTTACTTCAACAACAGGAAAGTGTACTTGCTGATTCAATACATTAGTATCTCTTAGTTATCCCCACAAAATGTAACATGGTGGATGCTTAAGACACAATGTAATGGAGGTGTTTTTTATTAACAAGTGCATTACACTTTAAAATCCAGTAAATAAACGAATGTAAATAATTAGTTACCATTCTCTCTCAATTAAGATGGTGCCTGCAAGTGTCGACAGCACCCCAATTGCTCCAGAAATGTTTGTTAGAGCAACAAGCAGGAGAAATTTGACAAATGCAGTAGACATCATACCATAATAGGCCAAGAGTGCAGTCACTGTGACTCCAGCAACCATAAATGACAGATTCTGGGTCAAGAGCCAAAACCGGAGAACCTGCAAAAATAATTAAGCAGGGGCAATGGTGATCCTGCTCAAATATGCTCCGAATCATTTATCTCCAAAATTAGTCAGACGACTCAGACCTGCATGTAGGTCGATCTATCTACCAATCCCCCAATGATGGGACCAAATAATGCTGTAGATGTAGATTCCACTACCCCATAGAGAGCAGTGAACAACAAAGAGTCCGGCCATATATTAATCATGTAGAGGCCAACTGAAAACTCCCACATTCTGCAATCCAAACTTAAGTATTTAACTATAGTTTTTCACACAAATCTGAACAAAAATTGCACGGAAAATCTACGCATAAGGATAGTTATTGCTGTACTATGTGAGAAAATTGAAAGCATTTCTTTTATCTAGCTTCACATGTTAATACATAAAAAGGATGTTTTGAAGAGTCCTCCAAATCAGTCCAATGTAGTGCCTCAAACTTTATTTGGATTTCACTACCTAGAAATGTTGATGAGATTCATATGTGAAGGTTAGAGTGAGTTGACACTTGACAGTATTAATCTCTTGTTTTCTCTCATCAGTACCTCCAGTGAGATGTCTTTTCCTCCAGGGGAAATGTTCTACTATAAGAAAGCATGGACTTCTCACTAACGCATATTCTAATTGATCTGTGAACATGTGACTCAATGGAAGTGGACATACATGCAACAGCAAGTAGCCTCACAAAATCATAAAATGATCAACCAAACCACTATAATCCCTTAACAGGAAACAAGAAGGATTATCAATCTTATTTGCAATATGATCAGCTCAACATAATCTAATGCTCCATTGACAGAACTTTAAGATACTGTACATAAACCATAAGATATATTTCTGATACACTGACAATTCAATCTTATGCTCAATATCCTTTGTTCTTGAAACAGAAAGCATATGAGGCGATTGACTTTATCAGAGAGAAAAAAAAGGATCAGGAAACAATGGCCGCAGTTGCTGATAGCAAATAATCCTATCGAACACACATCTCTTTTGGCATCATGATTTTTAAGGAACAACTGTGTAATAAAATTCAAAGAGGATGAAGAGAACAAAGGCAAAGCATCTGCAATCACCTGGCGCCCCATCTTGCAAGGAAATGGCCAACATACATGCGTCTGATCAGGGAGAGATCCAGAGGTTGCTGAGAGGAGCTCGGAAGCAGAGACTGCCTCAAGCTGCTGCCTTCCATCTCGTGCACCTTCCTTTGGTTCACTCGCAATTAATCCTGAGTCCTGTCCATGGCCATGGGCATGGGGGCTGCCTTCGACTTATATCTGACAGGGGCCTTTACTGCCCTCACAGCCTATGTTTCCATGCATGGCATCTTTGCTTTTGCTAACATGGTGAATTAATTATTTCTGTCAAGCCTCAGGAAATGATTGAGAACAAATGGAAAAAAATGGAAGTTCTTTCGACGACTTTGATAGGCAGGATGAATCATGCAAAACTATGAGATAAGATATCTCATCATCTCGAATGGAATTAATTAGATCCTTTGATTATAAAAAAAAATCATAAATGATATATAAAAATATTCGATTTTAGAGATGATTAGATCATCAACGAGAATAAGATGGAGTGATAGATAATTCTTCTCATTTAAAAAAAAATGAATTCGAATTTTATAAACGTGATTACATAGATTAATTGAAAATGACACCCTTGAAAATTGTGATGTAAATTGACTACATCAATTAAATTTTATTAAATTAATATTATTTCAATTAATTTGGTGTCAATGCACGTAAAAGTATTCCGCGTAGCCTTCAGAAGGGAGCATAGGGGCCCAAATATTTTGACACGTAGTTGGCTGGAGCTAATAAGGATTCTTCGCCAATTGACGTGGATGCCTCTTGAAAAGTTGTTGTCTTGTGGGGCTTGTCACAAGGAGGCAAGCTTTGAAGGGGGAACCCTCTGCAACATGATTAGTTTGATCTGAAATAATATGGAATGAAGTATAATTTTGTTTAGTTTCTTGGATCTGAGGAACTCTTAGTGAAATATATTTTAATGTCTCATAACAGCGTAGAAGATTGAGATGTGTGATTTGAAAATTATTTGTAGTCGGCCATTTTCTTGCAATGATATGTACTTGATTGAAAATTATTGTGATGGGAGCATTGACTTCAAATAGGTGCCTCATTTTTGCAGAAAAGAAGAGTTATTATATTGTAGGATTTTGAACATTGAATGGACAATAGGATCCAAACTTCTTTTCGAGACAAATTTTAAATCAGTAGCAATGACTATTCAAAATAGGAATCAAAAGTAAATTAATATTCTCTTTAGCAAATTAATAATTTTATAAATCAAACTTAAGACTTATAGTTTTTTCGATCCAATAATATAATTCTGCTAATTAAGAATAATAAGTTTTAACTAACATGTAAAAATATGATGACATTATCGTTGATGAGATTACTATTATAAACTCCTTGATTATTTTTTATATTAAAAGCCAAATTTAAATCTAAAGGTTTTATTCTAGGAGTACTTCATCTGGATCTTTTTTACTTTGTAATATTGTGTACAAAATGTGATATTTAGTAAGGTACAATTATAATTAAGTATAATAAAGTACAATCAATCAAGTAGGTCAATCGACTTATTATGAATTATGATTGACTTTTTTTTATTACCTTGTGAATGGTCATGTTTCACCATAAGTCGATCGACATACTTGATTGGCACCTGACTTTAAATATATCTTTTTTGTCTTCATATAATATGTGTATATGAAATGTAATCAATTAACATATGTTATTTGTTGTCTCTTAATTTTTCACATATTCTTAATTATTTCTGTAGGCCGATTAGACGTTAATGAAGGTTAGTGGAACATGTGTCCCAGGTCCCAAGATTTGCTCAACAAATAATAATAATTGAGATTATTTCTTTCTTAAAACGTTAATTTAATATAAACATAATTATGATAATGAGTTTGGCAAACAGATAAAGAATCTTAATATCAGCATTTTAAGAATTCATGTACGGAATAATATAGAATATGATGAATATTTTTTTATATATGTGTTGACTATTTTCTTTTGCTAGAATACGTTGACTATTCTTTGATAACATAATAATTCATTATAATTTTTCCCACCGAATAAAGTTCATCAGAAATTTGTGATAAAAAAAAACATTTCGTCGAACAACAATAGTATATACGGAAAGGTTAACTCGCGCCATTTGGAATGATAGAAAAAACAATCGTAATATTTTTTTAAATAAAACAATGCTAATTAAAAAATTATTTAAAAAAATTTAAAGATATTTTTTTTCGATCAAAGTCTAAAATTCATTGATATTCATAACTATTAGTATTTGACTAATTAGTTATTTGGACATCATGTCCATCCAATATTCGAACGGACGCTCTCTGAAGATATGTTTTAATTTTTGACTCTCCTCTTTGGTTAAATCATCAAGGTATTTAAATAATGAAAATGCAATTTCGGAAAACAACCAAAGAGAATACGCCGTCTAAAATGCATTTTTAAACTTTGTTTCTTCTTTATTTAGCAAATGTTGATTATGATAAAAATATAACTAATAGATAAAAGGAAAAACAAAAGAAAAGTTAAAGAAAAAAAAAACAAAATAAAGCTACTCTATAGAGGGAAAAAAAAGGTCCCATCAAACGTCACGTTACCGTTATATGACACGGACTCGCACACGATATCTACCTCGAGTCGCTGTTCAGTTCACATACACGAACAGATCCCCTCCAAATCTTTCGAGCCCACAAATCTGGCCAACCAAAACTACCCAGTGGCAGCCTCTTCCTTGCGACGAAGGCGACGTTGGATTTGTTGTCCTCCCTCCCTCTGTTCACCTTTCCCAATCTCTCTTCTTCTCCTTTCCATATTTCTTCTTCTGTTCGACGAGAAGGGCCAAAGCAGGCAATTCATGGGGAACAGCCTGATCAAGTTCCTCTGTGGATCTTGCTTCCGGCCAACCTCCGGCGACCATGAGGGATCCCAATCTTTCGGCCCCCACGGCGTCACGGCGGCTACGGCCGGCGTGTCGGCGCTCGCCCGAGACCTCTTCAATTTCGACATCACATCGCAGGTAAGAAGATGAGCACTGGAAGCCTTCGTCTCTGCAAGCCCAATTCTTTGTAACTGGAATCGAACACCACTGCTATAAATTTCAATTCTTGATGCCTGTTGTTTGTTGATTCCAAGGTACCGGAAGGGCTTAGCAAACATGTCGTCTCCTCCAAGAAGGCCCAAGCTAACTGGTACTGCGCTTTCTGATCCTTGAGAGGCTTCTTCTGTTTACAAAGCTCTTGTTCTTTTGATTTCTGTTCATGTTTACTTAGAAGGGGATGAACTAGAAATGTTCACCTATAAGAGGCTCAAAATTGTAAGCACACGTCTTGCATTCTCATGGTTAACGATGTGAACAACAGGGACTGTTGCATTGGAGTGGAGTGATTTGGTGTAGAAACCACATTGGTGGATCAAATTTATGGTCTGTTAATCACTAGTTTGATGAATTCGATCACAGGTACAAGAAATTGTTGGATGCATGGAGAGAAGCCAAGCCCCCGCCGAAGACGCCAGAAGAAGCTGCGAGGCTGGTGATCCAGACCTTGAAGAGACATCAAAAGGCAGATTTGGAGGTAATTAAGTTGTGTGTGAAACATATCTGCATCTAAAATAACCAAAAACAGAACTGATCAGTAGACTGGAAATCATGGAATCTTCAGATTCAGGCGAACAAATCAGATAATTGATTGGTTTGGCTTTTCAGGGCCTCTTGGCTTTCTATGGTCTTCCTTTGCCGCATGCGGCCTCGGAAACAGCAGCCCCTTCATTGAAGCCTGAGGGAGTGAAATATGAGCTACATACATTACCTGTGAGATGCCCAATGCCCTTGTTGAAACAAAATCCAACATACATTTAGCTGAAGTGAGCTAACAGAAGCTGCCTCTTTGAATCAGGTTGATGCCAAAGCTGTTGCAGATGGAGATACCATAACAGTGTACGTGGACACGGCTGACCGGAGGGAATCAGCCAATGTCCCAAGAGGAGTACATGAAGCAGCAATTCAGCGGGCAAAAGCTCGGGCCAAGAAAGACTATGCGAAAGCTGATGCGCTTCAGAAAACCATAGTTGATGCAGGATATAGGTCATGAATCAAATCTATCCACTGAAACATACTTTGCTTAGGCATGATTTTGTATGCTAACATCAGTTTCATTTCTCTTACAGGGTACTACCTGGACCAAAGAATGAAGAGGTTCTAGCGCGAAAGTACCGAATCAGACTACGGTATAAATCAAATCAAATCGATGCTTACTACTATTTGTTTTTCCTACTGTCTACTGTGATCTTAATATGCCAACAGGGGCATTGATGCACCAGAGAGCTCCATGCCATTCGGGAAAGAAGCTAAGGAATACTTGGTGAATCTAGTTCAAGGAAAGCATCTGAAGGTGTGTGTATATGGAGACGACCGGTACGGCCGCTCCGTCGGGGATATCTACTGCAATGGTATCTATGTTCAAGTAAGAAATTTGGGCTGAAGATGACAACAAATGCATAACTATTTCACTGTTTCGTATAAAATGACATTCTTATTGATCTTATCGCAGGAGCAGATGCTGAAGAAAGGCTTCGCTTGGCATTATGTTGCCTACGATCAACGCCCAGAGCTTGCAAAAGTAAGTCCAAAGGTTTCAGTCATGTTAACCCAGAAATATTAACCAGTTGAATGATGCTAACAATTTCCTTAAACCTTGCACACGTTACAGTGGGAGAAAGAGGCACAAGCTGCTCGTCGCGGCCTATGGGCTTCTTCCAACCCCCAGAAGCCATGGGAGTGGAGAAAAGATCGACGTAACGGCACATAAAAATAGTATTTTTGGATCTTAAGTCGAGAGTAAGAAAAGTTGACGTCTGATCAAATATATAGAAATTGTTTCAGAAGGGAGAGCCAACGAATTTAAAATTGGAATGGACCTAGATTTGTATGAATAATTTATGTATCACTGAGGAATCAGTTCATTTGTAATTGATAAATATGGCCTAAACTTGTATCACATCATTTTTCAATACTGTATATTTGATCCCTCCTATGAATTAAAATAATAATTTAGATAATAGAATTATAGAAGTGAAGAAGCATGTTTTAAGTTTTGGATATGTGAACTCCAAGATACATGGAAATTTTCCAATTTTGATACCCATATCTTTCAAATAACTAACTAAAAATGAGCAAACTTTCATACAGGATAAAATAGCCAATATATTATCTGAATGGAAAACAAAAACTCTTAACTAGACTTGGCACGGCTACATTGATTAAATTTGTATTAAATTCTATACCTATTCATGCTTTATCCTCAATTTATGTCTCAAATGAGGTCATTGAAACACTCAGATACAGTTAAAAAATTCTTTTGGTCCACAAAAGGAGAAATATCACATCTCTTGGCATACAATTCAAAACCATAAATACTATGGGGGCCTGGGTATTAGAAACTTACGACATGTCAGGCTATTACTTATGGACAAAAAATCTTTGCGGTCATAAATGGTCACCAAGGACCTATGAGTGAATTTGGTGACCCAGAAATATGGGATGTCCCATCCATGGTTTGGAACCAACTCTGGTGCTGGAAACTTTGCTAGAGCACCTTAGCATCCATTAGACTTGGTATGCATAAGCAGCTAGGAAATGGACTTTCAACTAGCATCACAAATGATTTGTGTCTGTTTAATATACCTTTCAGATTCTTGCCTACTTACATAAATGTACATGCTCCTATCTTTGATAAGAATGTGGCTGACATTGTGATGGTTCTTGAAATATACCTCTATATATATGTGTGTGTGTGTGTCTGCTTCTTGTGATGACAAATGGATATGGAAAAATGATACACATGGAATGTCACATGTCAAGTTTGTGTACAGATTCGTGAGCATGCTGGCGCCTTAATCATGCAGTATTAGATGGTCAAGATGAAGAGGTTTATGGAAAATCCTTGTACCCTTTAAGATTCATCATTTTATTTGGAAATTATTGCATTTAAACTCCTTACTATGGAACTAATTCACATTATGGACCATTCTATATCTCCCATTTGTACCCTTTGTGGTTTAAAGGTTGAATATGTTGCTTTTTTTTTCTTTTGCTCTATTAGCACCCAACTATGGATTCTTGTGCAAGCTAGACTGAATCACACCTTTGACCATATTAATTCCTGGCATGAGGGTACTTGGTTAGATGAAGGCAAGAACCTAGAACACCCTTCTCTGCCCACCTCCTTTCTCTAATTGCATTTTGTCTGTGGAGTTTATAGAACATGCGAAATGATATACATTTTAACTCCAAACAAACAACTATTGTTGCATATTTTCAGCGCGCCCTGGTGAGCTCAAACAAATTATTAGCACCCATTGTCCTGAGGGACTCCCCACAAATGACCCAATCTGATTTAGGTGGGAGCCCCCTCCTCCCGATTGGTTCAAGCTGAACACAAACGGGTCTTTTATGAGATTCGGAGAGAACGGGGAAGCAGGTTTCACTATACGTTCTGACTCAGGGTGTTTGATTTGTGCAAACTCATTACATGGTAACATCGGATCTGTCCTCGAAGCAGAAGCATGAGGACTACGATGCAGTGTCTTACAATGCAAAAAAGTGGGTCTGCGCAAAATAAAGATCGAATGCTACTCAGCCTGCCTCGTCCAGATTATTAACAGACATGAAAATTGTCCATGCCGCATACGGAATGTAATTCTAGACGTTGGAGTTATTTATCCAATGTTATTAAAACCGGATCGGACCGATCGATTCAATCATGAATCGGTGCCTACTCCGACCCGGTTTGAGTGTATAATCAGAATTGATATCAGACCGGATAAAACAGTTCGACCTGAGAAAAATCAGTGAACCAACAAATCGGTGAAACCACGGTTAACCTCTAATTTTAAAAGAACCAATTAAATTGAATGGAAAAGTTTATAAAAGGGAAATAATTAATAAACACGAAACTGGAAATAAGAATAAATGTGGGAAGAGAATTAAACAGGGAGAAGAAATGGAAAATAAAAAAAAGAAAGATATGGTAATAAATGAAAATCAAGTGAAAAAATGGGAAAGGTAGCAATAATTTGAATTAAATAAGTAATATATCATTATTAATATAAGAATAATATCAATCAACGTAACTTTTGGATAAGCACTAATTTTATAGAAGGAAAATAATTGAAAAAAAACAGAATTAGAAATAAGAAATAAGATGAGAGTAAATAAGGAAAATAGATGGAAATAAAAAAGGAAAGAAATGAAAATAAAAGAATTTAAAGTAAATAATAGGAAAGTGAGCAATATTTTTTTGTTAAATATTTAATATAACATTATTAGTATTATATCATAATTTTTTTGTAAGCATTAAATTTTTTTAATATAATAATTTAAAAAATGGTTCAAGTCAAATCAAGATAAAAAGATATGGTAAGAAATAGAAAGAATTTAGGAAAAAAGGAAAAACCAAAACACTAGGCAAAATGAAAAATAGAATGACACTTTATGTATAAAAGACTTTGAACATTGTTCATTTGTACATAAAGTGTCGTTGCTTTTTATACAAGTGCGCTACATATTCTTTGTTCCCTTATTAGCAAATTATTATTACATTTTGTATATACTATATAACATACTAAATTGTACTATATATTATAAATAATTAGAAATACTATTATTTTAATAAAAATTCAGTTCACTTCGATCGGACCGATCCAACAGCGACCCAATTGGACGTCCGGTTCGATCTCCGATTCAATTATGAAAATATTGTACTTATCTCACTTTGAACTTTTTGTCATTAAACATGTATACCGCAATGCAAATCAAGCCATGAATTTTTTGATCAACCAAGGGAGAACTCTTCGGTTGATAAATATTTTGGCAAGGGCATGACTTCCAAAATATTTTGTATCAAGACTTTCAAGATTTTTATTCAATTAGATAAGCATTTTCTTTAAAAAAAGATTTTGGATATGTTCTCTGGAAATATCTTATATTTAGTGAATTATTTAGCTCCACAGCTAATTATTTCGACAAAATTATTTAACCAACTTCATAGAATGTGTGATGTTGATAAGTAACCTATACTGCCAAACATTTCTTGTTCATGAACAAACCAGCTTATATTAGCAACAAGAACCAACAATCGCCTCAGCATTAACATACAAACATTTCATTTGACCATCTCACAAGATCATACATTATTTATGTGCATGAATAACTTTATGAGATATGAGTAGAGACATCTTTAACTCGTGTTTTGTACACTGCCACAACATCCCAAGTGTTTGCTCCCTTCATAGAAGTTGATAGGAGGGAGATTAAGAATGCAGGAAAGGAAGAAAAAAAACAAGAAATATAAAACAGTAAGATATTGCATTCTCTTACAATAATATTTCCGTCTATGTTGCTAATTGCAACAGCTAACACAATTGCACGCATGTAGAGAATCTGATGGAAAATGAACTTTCATTCCACAGGACAGAAGAATTACAGGAATACAAAGTAAATAAAAAAAAAGTTTACTGGGATATAAAGGACGCAAACGGAAGCTAAAATCTGATTGCAGATTTGTAAAAATCCAGAAATGGAAGAGTGAAAGACAATGTCTTGATTGATACATATTGGGATAGAGATTAGGAGCGATCTAATATTTCGCAGCCACCAAAATTTGAATTAGCCATTGACGATGCAGAAACTGCAAATGACAATCACACGATAAGTTGCTTAGTTTTGAACCCATCATACAATGAACAGAGGAACAAATGAATAAAATTGCACATGAAAATCCATATATACCCAGATAAAATTGCATATATTTTTCAAAGGGGAAGAAAGCTATTAGTTTCATCCTAGGTTGTTTTTGTTTCAGGAAAAAAATAAACATTTTCCTATATTCCTGCATTTGAAAAATATTTTTCGGTTGATACAAAAACTGTATACAGCTTTGGAGTAATCATTTCCTGGTTGATAAAAAAAATGTAC
This sequence comes from Pontederia paniculata, assembly GCA_001647135.1. Classification (NCBI taxonomy): domain Eukaryota; kingdom Viridiplantae; phylum Streptophyta; class Magnoliopsida; order Commelinales; family Pontederiaceae; genus Pontederia; species Pontederia paniculata. Next base: position 5,535 of record LTAE01002632.1, on the reverse strand, counting down.
AGTACTTTGCAGAAAAAAGATTACCTTTTTAGGGGAAATATTTCCTGTTCTCACATTCTCTTTCCTATAATATTTGTAACAGAGGCAATTAAAAAAGCGACTAAACGGCTACTTTCTATTGGGCAGTTTAGGTGGCCGGCAGCCGCTACGGGCCATAGAAGCAAAGAATGGACAGCAATCAACAATAGTAAATCATGGAAGAGAAGTGCGACAACTTTGGCAGCAGCAGCATCCAATAAAGGGGACTTACTCATTTCAAGAGCTAGAAGTAGGCCGAGAAGAACAAGAAAGAAAAAGGAAAGTGAATTAAAGCATGTGACAGGATTCCACTCTTAATCTAAAAAAGTTGCACTTAGGAATTAAGGTTGTATGCAAGATAGTACATAAAATTATCAAAGAAACGAGGTGAAAATGAAGAAGAATGGCAGAACTGACATTACAGGCCAGAGTGACACTGTTTTGAAATGTATGACACCAATACAGGTCGTAATAATCAACTACGACTATAATAGAATTTTTAAATGAACTATGGTCCCATCATGGACAACAGCCTAGGGAGTAGCAGATAACGATCATAATCCTCATTAGGGTCATGCCCAATCGCCTTAAAGAGAGGGGTATCTATCTAAGTGAGAATCAAGCAATCGGCCATCACTCTCGCACGCTAAATCGCCTCAGAGGACATTCATGTGATAATTGATGTATTGCTATTTATTGCTCATTTACACGCATCAATATGATATGTTCTTGATACTCCAACTACTAATTAATAATTATTTGATGTTATTGATTTATTATGTATAACATACTGTGCGTAAAGCTCGCAGGAAGTTACCACTTCCCTACACTGAATCACTGCTTCCACGTCATTAATAAAAAATAGAGTTTTTATAGCTTGTTAGCAGGAGTTTTTCATAACAGGTAAAGATCATAGCATTCAAGAGGCCCTTGGAACATGGGCCGAAACTTGGGGTATGTGCCAAATACCAATTCGGCCTGTGTATATGAGCTGCTCTTATGTCAATAGAATATTATATAAAACACAGTTAATTCCTACACAACTAAACAAAAGAAAATAGGTTATTTTCCCCTCAACTTATTTTCAGCAAAACAAATGCAACCCTGTATAGAGATGTTTGTATACTCACCATCTCAGAAGAGGAAAGGCCAAGATGGGTTCAAAATAACAAATATTCTTCCAAGAAAATTTTAAAACACAAGTATTGATACTCAGTTTTGGTTGTGCATATCATTTTATAACTTATAATATATTTCAAGTTATATAATGTGGGTTCCAGCTTCATTGTGATATTATGTTGATAATCTTGTATTTGTATAGAAACCATGCAGATCTATAGATAAGTGGAACATATTGGAAATGGAGCCCCCATTTGGTATTAGTCATAGGGGGGATAAGGTGGACACAGCTTCTATTCCCGGGTACAGACTTGAGAGGCGGTGGTTTACCCTATGGCAAGTAACCAGGGACCCCAGAGGGGTCAGGTAGGGCAAGCAGACAAGGATCGAGTCGAGAATGACCCAACTCTAGAGGCGAACCGGGCATTTGAGAAGCAAGTGAGCCACCGAATAACTTAAACTGGTTGTCATCGCTCGATCACTTCCTTTTCCACCAAGTGATTGCTTAGGGACCTTAGAGTATAGTCTAGGATGTTTCCCTCTCGACTTTGGATCTTAGCGCATGGTCAAGCTCTTTCTTCGGGTGGGTAATGAATCTCATGGAGAGTTTGATTCTCGCTCAGGATGAACATTGGCAGCATGCTTAACACATGAAAGTCGGATGGGAAGTGGTGTTTCCAGTGGCGGACGGCTGAGTAACGCATACGAACTTGCCCTTGGGAGGGGAACAACAACTGGAAATGGTTGTTCAGATTCATATACTTCTATAAAATCAAATGAAATCATCTATGAATAACAAGACTTTTTTTTTGAAGGGTATGAATAACAAGACTTTATGAATAACAAGACTTGCTGTCCTAAAACGCACCCACATTACCACAAACCAGTGTTTTTGTAGCCTTTTAGGGAAAAAAATTGTAACAAGCAAAAACTATCCTTTAAAAGACAAGAAAAAAGTATTATAAAAGAATCTAGAATGTTCACAATAACTTAAGAAATCATTTTGTTCCTGAATTTCTTATTTTAAGGGGATCCTCAACATACTACAACTGCTTTTGTCATATTAATTTGTGGTGGGTGGCAGAGGAATACATGTTTTCTATTTGCCCCTTGCAACTTAATAGAACCTCTCCTCAAAAAACTTAACAGAAACCCGCATTTGGGAAAGTATTCTCCTTTATCAGTTCAAAGAGGAAAGTACCGATATATTATAAATGATCCATAGATTAGCTCACCTCATATGATTTCTCTAGCATCATATTGCGTCGTTATCCTTTTCTTCATCTGAATCTGAGTCACTAGCATTATAGCCTAAATGATAAATGGGAATCCATGTTTAAAAAAATTAAACAGAAGTTGAATTGTATTTGCTAAAACCAAAAATAAATGATGATATAATTTTCCTCCTCTTTGTAGAGAATCAATGTGAAAATTTTGATGAAAGGTCCTAACCTGGACGTTTCTCGCTAACTTTCCAAACTGCTGATCTATACTTGGATGCTTTTGTAATCCATGCATTTGCCTATGAAGGAAGGTTCTTTCTCAATTCTTCAATTTAAGATAAAAGCAGAAAATGGAAAAGGAACACGAAATATATCATAAAGAAAACAGCAAGGGATATCATATCACACAAACAAAGACAAACACAAGATGGCATCTTGAAGAAACGTTAACTTTCTAGAGTTGCAAAATCATATTTTATTATGAAAGACTTAATCCCAAAATCTTAATTAGCCAAACACTGCAAGTTCAGTTGTTTCCTTGGATTATATTCAGGCAAAAGGTTATTCATGACTTCATTGTCCTCTAACATCCGCATACCCTATCCCTTACTCTTCAGCATTTTACACATCTCTCTGTTTATAGGACAAAAAAATTGATATACTCTAAGTTACTGAAATGAATGAGAACATTTGTATATACTAAAGATTGTCATATAAAACAAAACAGTATTGGTCAACAGGTGGTTGGAACAAAGAGGAACCAGTTTTATAAATCTTACGACAAAGGCTGCATTTGCCAATGCTGTGCAAGAAAAGTTAAATAATTTTTTTTTTGCAGCGCTACAGAAGAAACGTGTGGAAAAAAGTAACTTTTAATAGAACTATACTTTTCTTCTTTTTTTTGAGAGGGAAGAACTATACTTTTCTTATTCTGTACAAAGTGCTGTGATTGAAGATGATGTTTGGAGATGGAAATTTCTCGTAGATATAATGATGTTAATACATATACTTTTCAATTTTCATAGATATATCACAATAGATGGCACATACAACATTATCAAGTGCTGGAAAATTTCAGCTACTTTGGCAATGCATCGTACGTGCCTCCAGGGGGCTTCTCATATTGGATGTACTGTAGAATGTGACTTATGTGGTGCTAAATTATAATCATTTATGTGCATGTCCTAATTATTGCATGCATTAGAAATAATAACCTAAACTTGAATGAGTCAGGAATAAAATCAGATAAATTGCTGACTTCAACCATCTAAACAAAAGGGTGAGTCGCTTTTAGCAGCTGAGATTTTTCACACCCCTCGAGGATGTGGACTGCATTTTTTTGTCTGCATCTACACATTAGAGCTTCCATATTTAAGTTGTCTGCATGTCGGCATCATTATCACTGTTGATCAAGCTGTTGAGTTATCTTGGGGAGTACTGAAAATTTCTGGATGCTAATTAAAGGGTACACAACTTTTTCATACAACTTGAACAAATTGCCATCACCAAATTTAACTGGAGTTCCTAAATAACAAAAAGGTGAAATCTTCATAGAAGACAGAACCATTTTCTAGCTCTCCCTGAACTTAAATTAAACATTTACTTAGTTCTCTATATAATCAGCAGAGAAAAGTAATGGAATGCGGAGACAGGGCCTACACATCCTAGTCGTAAATGCATATGCTCACAGCTCTGGGATTCCAAATCATCTTCCTTTAGAAGCATTCATGATTAAGCAAAGGATCTTGCTACTTGTCTAGATTCTGGACAGATCATGATCATCCTTGCCTTATGCATGCTTGCATACAGCTTTTTTTTTGAAAAGATGCTTGCATACAGCTACCAGATCAGTGATGGACCAATAAAAGCTGACAATGCAAAAATTGTGTTTAAACTCCAAACTATAAGTCCAAGTTCTGTCACTTGCTCTTTACAAAAATAAATAAATAAATAAATAAAAGTAAGAACTCATGAGCAAAATAAAACCCTATCAGCAAATTATAATGTTCCTTGAACATATGTTAACTTAAACTCAACAGAAACACCAAAAAACCATAAGCTCTAATTTCAACTTTATAATGCCATAGATGACAAAATATACAAACTCATCATTCAATCAACTAAATCTCAAAGCATAATCAATCATTGAAGTAAAAATTTACCTTCTTTCTGACACCATCAATTCTAATAGCTTCTTGAAAAACACTAAAGCCTAAAATAATGCACTGGTCCTTTTTTGTGACAACACTAATTCCTCTTATTCTTCAATAAATAAATAAACGAGAAGAAACCAGGAACTACATTACACATCGAGTCTAACGTTAGAATCATAAAAAGCCTTGCATATTCCCATAAAGATCGAACCTTTTGATCGTTCTTAGCGACCCCGTAGCCACTGTGGTACATCTGACCAACGAGCACCTGCATCGCGGTGTCCCCCGCCCTGGCCTCCTTGAGCGCGTCCTGGAACCACCGCTTGACGCAGTCCTCCACGACCTCCTTCAGGGGCACGCGATCCCCGAGTCTCTCCCCGCCGTCCATCTCCCGAACGCGGCCGGCGGCGGCGGAGTTGGAAGCCGACGCCTCCTCCTTGTTCGACGCCAGCGGTCTGACTGCGGCGGCGGGGGCGTGGGCGGCGGCGCCCTTCCTGGTGGCCTTCGCTCTCTGGATCCTCTCGGCGGCGGTCCGGCCGTAGTACTCTAAGCTCGCCGGCGAGGGCAGCCGCTTGCCCATACAAGGGAGGGGCGGCGGCGGCGGGGCGAGGGGTCTGGACGCAATTTTGGATACTATGAGGAGGTTTTTGGGAAAAGTAACTACTTTTATACGGCCGCTTGAACTGGAGAATAATAATGCTCTGCGGCGCCGAGAGCCAAATAGACAAAAAGAGATTAAAAAAAACAAATAAAAAAAGAAAAGACAACGAGACGAGGCGGTGAGTGGTTTGTTATAGATACCGCGGCGCAGGAGGAATCGATACGGAGAGGGTTCTTTAGATTCTTTGTTGGATTATTTCTGTTGGTCCTTTGTTGGATTATTTCTGTTGGTCGTTTCAAGTGGGGACCACATCGAGGTGAGATATGTGCTCCGAAGGTGTGGTTACCGTCTATTTGTCAGAGGAAATGTGGAAAGTTAAAAATAAAATATTATAATTATATATATATATATATATATATAT
>LTAE01002631.1:0-42552 GCA_001647135.1 Pontederia paniculata | reverse complement strand
ATGCTGGAATTTTATATGGCCATATGATATGTGGTTAAATGCTAGGTAAATTGGTGCATAAAAATATTGTTAAGAAGACAAATTGATAGCAATCATAAGTTATTCTAAATGATATGTGTTGCTTACTTCAAAAGATAAGTTAAGCCATGAATGACATTAGGCTTATTTGTGTCAAGAATGGTAGTTATGATATATTGAAATTAGGAACATCTATATGTTAGACTTATTCATATGAATATTGTATTGAAAACTATATTGAATTGGCATGATATTGTATTGAATCCTCATTGATTGATGTATTGACCGATATTGATAACCTAGTGAAAACCCTAGGTTCACTTTTATATTTCTGAACTTTGTGAAAGTCGATCGATCGACCTTCGGGGAGGCTCGACCAACTATCGGGTCTGGGTGACATCGGGTTCGACCGATCGTAAGTCGGTCATGCCCAAACGAGCTTAGAAGTGAAGGTCGATCGAACTGGGTTCGACTGACCCTCATGTCGGTCGATGTCAAATGACATGAGAATAGAAGGTCAGTCGATGCATTGCTCGATTGACCCTCAAGTCGGACGACGCCCATATGGGAGTCGGTCGGTCGACCTGGGAAGGAGTCAACCGACCCTGAACTAGAATCATTTTATCAAATCAAATTTAAAATATTGAGTCTATTAATTGATAACCAAGCTCACGTATTGCATGCTCAACCATAATAAGTTGATATTTTGGATGCAGATAGGTGTCTGAATATGGTTTCAAATGAATTTAGGTTCATATTATTTGGAATTGTATAAATAAAGTTATGAATTTTGGATTGATGAACTATCAAGTTGTGATATATGCTGGAACTTTATATTGTCATATGATATATGCTTAAATGCTAGGTAAATTGGTGCAATTATTGTTAAGAAGACAAATTGACAGCAAGCATAAGTTATTCTAAATGATATGTGTTGCTTACTTCAAAAGATAAGTTAAGCCATGAATGACATTAGGCTTATTTGTGTCAAGAATGGTAGTTATGATATATTGAAATGAGGAACATCTATATGTTAGACTTGTTCATATGAATATTGTTTTGAAAACTATATTGAATTGGCATTATATTGTAATGAATCCTCATTGATTGATGTATTGATCGATATCGATAACCTTAAAACCCTAGGTTCACTTTTATATTTCTGAACTTTGTGAAAGTCGATCGATCGACCTTCAGGGAGGCTCGACCGACTATCAGGTCTGGGTGACATCGAATTCGACCAATCGTAAGTCGGTCGTGCCCAAACGAGCTCAGAAGTGAAGGTCGATCGAACTTGGTTCGATCGACCCTCATGTCGGTCGATGTCAAATGACATCAGAATAGAAGGTCAGTCGATGCATTGCTCGATTGACCCTCAAGTCGGACGACGCTCATATGGGAGTCGGTCGGTCGACCTGGGGAAGGAGTCGACCGATCCTGAACCAGAATCGTTTTATCAAATCGAAATTAAAATATTGAGTCTATTAATTGATAACCTAGCTCACGTATTGCATGCTCAGCCGTAATAAGTTGATATTTAGGATGCAGATAGGTGCCTGAATATGGTTTTAAATGGATTTAGTTTCATATTATTTGGAATTGTATAAATAAAGTTATGAATTTTGGATTCATGAGCTATCAAGTTGTGATAGATGCTGGAATTTTATATGGCCATATGATATGTGCTTAAATGTTAGGTAAATTGGTGCAATTATTGTTAAGAAGACAAATGAACAACAAGCATAAGTTATTCTAAATGATATGTGTTGCTTACTTCAAAAGATAAGTTAAGCGATGAATGACATTAGGCTTATTTGTGTCAAAAATGATAGTTATGATATATTGAAATTGAGAACATCTATATGTTAGATTTGTTCATATGAATATTGTATTGAAAACTATATTGAATTGACATGATATTGTATTGAATCCTCATTGATTGATGTATTGACCGATATCGATAACCTATAGAAAACTCTAGGTTCACTTTTATATTTATGAATTTTGTGAAAGTCGATCGATCGACCTTCGGGGAGGCTCGACCGACTATCGGATCTAGGTGACATCGGGTTCGATCGATCGTAAGTCGGTCGTGCCCAAATGATCTCAGAAATGAATTTACTTTTTTAAAAAAATTCATTTTCTTTCACAAAACTTCTCAACCTATAATCATTCTCCTTTATAATTGAAATTCCTACTTTTCAAATTTTATTTTCTTATCAATTCGATTTTTCTTTTAGATTTATTTTCATCAGAGCATTAGTATTACTTTAATCTCAATTTTCAGCGAAAAATAATTGATGAATCAACGGGAGGGTTATTAGGCTAAATATCAAAATTGAGAGATATCAAACCTATAAAGTGAATGGGACAATTTATTCTATTTAACAAAAAATAATAAAAATGTTACACAATGTAGCACCGAAAGAAAAATTTAAAATGTGCACCGTGATATTTTTTTTGACAATATAAAGCATTGTCATTAACATAAAATATCATCAGTTGATAAAAAATGGCAGAAGAGCAAGTTCAATACATTCGATACCTTTAAAAGTGTGAAAAATTCAACGACTCAAAAACTCACCTATTTTTTTTTAGAAAAATGTATATAATATATCTTGCTACAACCTCCTAAAAATCATCCTAAAAAACCTCCTAACACCTTACAATGGCATGTATTATAATTTATTTAATTTTTTAGGGCAATTTAATGATGTGAGTATTACGAGGATTATTAGGCAGAACTTTTAAGATTTATCCATCTTCTAATCTAACAATGTATCTCACGTATTATTTTTATATAAATTCTTTTAGAAATATAATTTAAAAATATTTATTTTCCTAAAAGTACATTTCGAAAAAAATTAATTGAAACAGTTGTCCTTATTTATAAAATAATAACTCATAAATCATCCAATTTACAAACTGAAAACATCATGGAAGGAAAAAATAACGAAACGCTTGAAAGGTATATGACATGAAAAATGAAAAATCCCCGTTAGGCCCATGAGCGGTTACATAATAATAATAATAATAATAATAATAATAATAATAATAATAATAATAATAATAATAATAATAATAATAATAATTTATTCGGTCTAGTCTAATAGGGTNGGTTACATAATAATAATAATAATAATAATAATAATAATAATAATAATAATAATAATAATAATAATAATAATAATAATAATTTATTCGGTCTAGTCTAATAGGGTTAACTGGATTACATTTCAAAATATTTAAATTCTCTTATTAAAAATAATATATTTAAAGTAAGACGAGTTTTAAAAAATATATTTTAGATTAAAAGATAAAAAAATTAAAAAAAATACTAATAAAGTAAGTGATTTGAGCATGAATAATAACTCAATTATGTCATCCTACTCGATTTAAATGCAAGACTTCGAGTTTGAGTAGGATCTCTTTTCCCTTCCTTATAAAGTGCCACACTTTTGAGAACGACGATGCAGATTTGTTATTTCGCCCTCTCCCTCCTCACGCTCTTCTCCGGCCGCCGAAACCCTAAACCTTCCACCGCCCTTCGTCGATCTCCTCCGCCGGGACGTCTGCACGAGTTTGGTTGCCATATTCTAATTCAGGTGAGTTCTTATCCTAATTCTCATGATATTGGGTATAAAATTCTTTGTGATTAGGATCAGTAATTGTCATTTGTGATTCCTTCGTGAAGTCCGCAATGTTTGTTCTCCTTTACTTTTTGAAACATTCACAGAAAGTATTGTTGTTAATTTGTGTGGTCATTGTATTCTGCACTACTTCTTGCAGGTTACTGATCTTGCTGAGTTGTGGCAGTTATTGTGGTTACCTTTAGCTTCATAAGATCGCAGTTGCAGCTTCCTCTTTAGCATCAAACTCCACATTCTTGACAATTGTGAAGGGGAAGCAAAGATCTGCTCAGTAGATATTTGTCGAAAGGGGTCAAAGTCTTTCAGATACTACTCATCATGGATTGCAACAAAGATGAAGCTATCAGAGCTAAGGATCTTGCTGAAAAGAAGATGCAGAGTAGAGACTTCTTGGCGGCAAGGAGAATGGCTCTGAGGGCTCAACGACTTTTTCCCGACATCGAGAATATCCCTCAGATGTTGGCGGTCTGTGAAGTTCATTGTTCTGCTGGGGTTCAAGTCAAGGGAGAAATGAACTGGTATAGGATTCTGCAAGTAGAACCAACAGCAGAAGAGTCATCTATCAAGAATCAAGGAGGGGAGCTTGCAATATTACTTAATCCTGATAAAAACAAGTTTCCTGGTGCTGAAGAAGCCTTCAAGCTAATTGTTAAAGCATATTATATTTTGTCAGATCGAGCAAGACGGAACACATATGACATGAAGATCAATGAGGATATCAAAACCACTGCACATGTTGAGCAGTCTAAGCAGGTCGGGGAGGCTATTTTTGCTGGTAGTAGTTGTAGGGAAGCTGAAACTGAAACCTTTAACGACCTGAAACTGAAAAAGGGACTGTCACCAGTTGACCCTTCTAGACAGGCATCCTGGAATATATGTCCTAAGTGCCACAAGAAATACCAGAGTTTCCATAACGTATTCTATAAATCTCTTTCTTGTCAGAATTGTGAAGCCTATTCTGTTGCATATGATTTAGATGCAAAACATTTGCCTCAGAGTGGAAGTCCAGGCAACATAAGGAATAACTTCGGACCAATTAATGATGATCACAAAGTTGGCCCAATTAATGTTATCATAGATGGTGAAGTGGACACTAATTGTGAAACTTCTAAAGATGCAAAGCTCGTGAAAAACAATCTTCTAAAACAGGGGCGGAAATCTGCTAAATCTACAAACTCGAATGCCAGACAAAAAAGAGTGAGTAGTTTGGTTTCAGGGTCTAAGAAATCAGAAGGATTGGCTATCAAAGTTAGTGATACTCCTACAAAAACCTTTGCTCCCAAGACCCCAACACGAAGATCAACAAGGTTATGTAAGAAAATTTCCTCCAACAAAGTTGGAAGTGAAAATGAGAATAGTACTACAACAGTGATTACTCCTACATCTACTCCACAAAGATCAACAAGGCGAAATAAGAACATTTCCTCCAATGCAGTTGAAAGTCAAGATGGCAACAACAGATTTGTCGAGTCCCCATGTACTAAAAAACGAAGGACTGATTCATCAATTAATTCTGATCGGCATACCAAAGAATTGTCTCATGAGACCGCAAATAAGGGAGAGGTGTGTGACAGCATGAACGATGTGGCTAGCAAATGGAGCAAACATTCCCAGCTGCAAGAAAGATCACAACATGGAAATTTACAGATAGAAGGCTGTGAAAGAGGGACTGGCATGGAAGAGAAAAAATCAGGGACAACAACTCAATTTAACTCTGATAACTCAGCAGATATGCGCACACTTTGTTATCCTGATCCAGAGTTTTGTGAGTTTGACAAATCCAGGAGTGCTAATCGATTTGCAGCCAACCAGATTTGGGCAACTTATGATGATAAGGATGGGATGCCTCGATTTTATGCTCTGATTAAGAAAGTACATGCTCCAGAATTTAAAGTGCATTTCACGTGGCTAGAACACAATCCTGAAAATGAATCTGAGATAGCATGGTCTGATGAGGAATTGCCTGTTGCTTGTGGAAACTACTTGCTGGGGACATCAGATGTCACTAATGATCAACAGATGTTCTCTCATTTGGTGACTAGTCATAAAGGGAAGAAAAAGAATTCCTTTGATATTTATCCTAAAGTTGGTGAAATCTGGGCTCTCTTTAAGGACTGGAGCATTGGATGGTGTTCAGATGCTGACAACCATAAGAATTACAAATATGAAGTTGTTGAAGTTATCTCAGAGTTTTCAGTGAACACTGGAATTGAAATCATCCCCTTGGTTAAGATAAAAGGTTTTGTGAGTTTGTTTGTTCGTGCAAAAGGAAAGAAAGGAGCTCCAGTTGTGATTCCAGCCAGTGAAATTCTTAGATTTTCACATTGTGTTCCTGCTTATAGGTTGTCTGGGACTGAAAGAAAGGGCATTCCTGCAAATTCAGTGGAGCTTGATTGCGCTTCTCTTCCTGTGAACACTAAGAAGGCATTTCCATCTACTAGTTCTGGTTGTAGAACAGGTAACGTTGACAAGCTGGATAGACACAGTAGCTCACGTTTGAAGGCCATGACTACTGATAACGAATCTGCTGACAACATTAGAGTGCAGCATAAGAAGCGCAAACGCCAAATAACTGACTTTGGTGCGGACTTGAATGTTGAAAATGTCTCGCCTCCAAGTCCTGCAATGTTTGATTATCCAGATCCAGAATTCCACAATTTTGACAAATTCAGATCAATTGAAAATTTCTACCGTGGCCAGATTTGGGCACTTTACAGCGACATAGATAAGTATCCCAAGTACTATGGATGGATCAAGAAAGTTGAACTGGAAAACCGAAGATTGCATGTGGCATGGCTCGAGGCTTGTCCGCTGGAAGAGGAGGAAATGCGGTGGATAGCAGAAGAAATGCCAATCAGTTGTGGAACATTTAAATGTTCTCAACAGATTATGGTGTTTGGGAGAAGTGAATTCTTTTCGCATCTTGTGCATACGAAAGGCGCTAGTAGGAAAGGCCAATGTGTTATCCTTCCAAACTGTGGTGAAGTTTGGGCCATATACAAGAATTGGAAGGTTGGATGGAGAAGCTCGGATCTGGAAAATTGTGAGTATGATGCTGTGGAGATTTGTGAAGCTACTGAATCCAGCATAAAAATGTTGCTTTTGACAAGAGTGAGCGGATATAAGACTGTTTTCAAGCCTGAAAGAACTGAGAATGCTGTGGCCACCTTTGAGATACCAGCTGATGAATTTATCAGATTCTCACATCAGATACCTGCATATAGATTAACAGATCAAGATGGAGGAAACCTACACGGATACTGGGAGCTGGATACTGCAGCAGTACCAGATCATTTACTCTCTTGATTTTGATAATTTGTAAATTCTCCTCTTGCATTGAATGATTTACGGGTGAACCTTTGTATGAAGCTGAAGATAAAGTTTTCGGCTCTTTCGTGATCACTCGGAAAATCATTTCGATCACAAGAAAATTTCTCTCCAATAATTTAAAGTATACCTTTCGCTTATTCGTTTAGATCATCACAGGCAGTTTGGTGTTTTTCATTGACGAATTTTATGATATGTGAATGTGTTATTGAATTCCTGGCTAATGTACAGGGTTATAAAAAAAATGAGTTTATTCTTCCCCTTAGAAAAAAACGAATTAAATCTAAGTACCAAAAATAATTCCCCTTAGAAAATTCATTTAGATTTTAATTAACAATAAAGACCGTGTTTCTATAAAAAAGAAGGCCGTGTTTCGATCAAAAAATAGGTTCTATAATAAAAACAACAATATTGAATAACGTAAAAAAAAGTAAATTTTAAATCAATTATTTTTCAGAAAATAATTCTTCATAGTTATGTACGACTTGTTTTTCCGATCATCATTCGTTACAAAAATTATTTATTTGTCAAATTAAAACAAAATATTTTCAATAAAAAAAAATTCAATAAAAAACTTTTTTTAAAAAAATATTTTCGGACAATTTTTTGAACTCCTTCCCCAAAATTGTCTCTGATGCCTTTTGATATTTCTCCTTGTTGCCAAGTGAAACAAAAAGTTGAACAAAGACAGCAGGGGATCAAAAGGCGCCATCGTATTCGTCAGAGAGAGAGAGAGAGAGAGAGAGAGAGAGAGAGAGAGAGTCGCTCCTCTCAACCTTCAGCAGGTTTTACTCTTCGACGAATCAATCAATTCCTTTTCTTCCATTGCTGTTTCTGTTTCTATCTAAATCTTGTCCGCGGATATCCTTCTCAGGATAAAAAAAATGCTTCTTTTTTCGTTGTTGTTGCAGGGATGATGAAGGGGGAAGGAAAGCAAGTGCCGGACTTGCGGCTACCGCACAGCGTTCTCCACTTCGCCACCAGCGGCGCCTCCGTCGCCGTCGCCACCGCGATCACCCATCCCTTAGGTCTGGCTTCTTCCTCCTCCTCAGTTCCTGTCTTACGGGATGCCCTCTTTGATTTTGTTCTTCCTTCTCTAAATTTACATTTTTAATTCTTATTTTGATCCGGTGAGATTGTATGACTTAGAATAACCAATTGACCAAGTAACATGATAGAATTGGGCCAAAAAAGTATCAATTTTGCTGGGTTTACTGCCAACCAGTTATAATGACGAGCTTCAATTTGTTCTCCGTAATGACCTGCGTTTCTTTCCCTTTTCATGGAGATCCAACTATCCAGCAAACAGAATTCTCATAATCTCAACTAAAATATGGATAACATAAGCCGACTTATTTGTCTTTCTCCTGCAAATTTTATTTGCTGGTCCTTGCATAATTAAGCATAGGGATTTGGATACACATAGTCTGAAGATGGTAGGCCATTCGTGCAAGCTCCCTGTTTATTTGATCCCTTTGTTGATGTGGTCTTTAATTCTGTTAAATGCACATAATAAACCTGTTGTGCAAATTGTGGTTACTTTCTATTGATAAAGCATGTGTTAATTACAGATGTTATCAAAGTCAGACTCCAGATGCAACTTGCTGGGCAAAGAGGGCGCTTGGCTGGGATGGTATGTCTTTTGATAAGCTTAGCTTACCGTCATTTCTTCAGTGTGACTCGGATGTTCCTTTAAGAATTAAAGATTATTGCCGACTGTGATTGCAAAACCTGCAGGGAGAAGTTTTTGCAAAAATAGTAAGACATGAAGGACCTGGTGCACTCTATTTAGGGCTTGGACCTGCTCTGACCAGATCTCTCATTTATGGAGGACTTCGACTCGGCTTGTACGAGCCTTGCAAACAGCTTTGCGATCATATATTTTCTTCGACTAATATCCTTGTCAAAATTGCATCTGGAGCATTTTCAGGTGCAATTGCAACTGCAATAACCAACCCGACAGAAGTTTTAAAGGTATGATGCTTATTCCTTGATTTCTTATGTCAATTTAGTAGTATGGAAGTTTAGTGAGACGATCTTTCTCATATAGGTAAGGATGCAAATGAATTCAAGCTCACAAAGGGGTCCTTTTAGGGAGATGCACAAGATTATATCTGAAGAAGGGGTACGGGCACTTTGGAAAGGAGTTGGCCCAGCAATGGCCAGAGCTGGTACTCTGACGGCTTCGCAATTGGCAACATATGATGAAACGAAGCAGGTTTATTTCTTTCATATTCTATTTTGATTTTCTTTGCGTATCTTTTTATAGTGTTTGTATGATTCTAATTCAGTCTAGTTGCTTTTTGCTTTAATTACTCTCTGTTTTGCATCTTTGGTTCAGGCCTTGCTCAAGTGGACACCTCTTGAAGAAGGTTTTCATCTACATTTCATGTATAGGAATTTCCATGGTTACTCTTATAGTGAATATCTGTAGTATTTTTTTATTCTATCCAAGAATAGTTAACTCGGTACCTTTGTGAAGCTCAAGTTGCATAGCGGGAACTGTTGGAACTCTTGTAACTGCACCAGTGGACACGATTAAAACCCGATTAATGTTGCAACAAGAATCTAATTGTGCGAGAAAGTACAAAAATGGGTTTCATTGTGCTTATCAGGTATGGGGCAGAATCTAAAATTTTGCCATTAGTGAATCATTGTTCCATAACTTGTTAAAATATCGGAAGTAATGTTGAGTGGCGATCATGGACATCAAGGCAGTAGTCCCAATGTCTATGAATTGTTTTGGATGCAACTTATTGGATTCTTTGTGCAGCTCAAAACTGATACTAGCATGATGTTTTTTGGATAAATGTTTTAGGCAGACAGCTCAAGCTTTTACAATTTATGTTTTCTTTTTAAGTTCTTTGCTCTTTGGGTTTGACTTTGTATTTGATTTATTAACTTCTGGATGGGAAATTGGATTCTTTCCAGGTTGTGCATATGGAAGGACTCAGAGCACTTTACAAAGGGTCAGTACCCATTTTAAACTTTAATACATGCTTTAGCGTTGGAACATCTAACACACACATGCTTCTTTATCATATCAGTGTAACCTTATTTTTTTTGAAAGGATATCAGAGTAACCTTATTTCTCCCATGCTTAGTTTTTCAAAATGAGAAGTTTCTATTGATCTTCTTAAGTAGTTGTTAGTTGTAATGTATTGGAAAGGTTTACTATTTATCAACCTTGCATCCATGTTATAAACACTGAACGATTTAGAAATACTTTTTAAAGTTTATCAGTTAAAAATGAATGTTTAACACAGCATTGATGTCATCTTGTTTACAATGGAAATAAAACTTCATGCATGCAACACATATTGTTAGTGTTTATCTTACTTTATGTATAAGCATCTAAGTAAAGTATATGATGTCTTTCGACAGAGGATTTGCTACTCTTGCAAGGTTAGGACCACAGACCACTATCACATTTATTGTCTGCGAGAAGCTGCGGTTATTTGCCGGATTACAAGCTATTTAATTTACACACAGAGATTCATTCTTTACATTCAAAAGAAAATTTGAGCTGACATTTTTTCCTTCACACTCATCAAATTGAAGGCCAAATATAGTTTAGTCTTTTCCTTTTTTGTTCAAAATAAGAATCTGATGTTGCTTATGTTGATGCAACAACGATTTCATATTCTTTGATAATTCGATCTCTAATTTATTAATGCCATCTTCTTCTATTTATATTCAAATAGAGAGCTTGTCCGGCTGATCCAGGAGGATCTCCATTTATATACTTGATTTTTTTTTCCAGTGGAATACTACAATTGATCTTAGCACAAAAGTGAACATGATATGATAGGTTAAATTTTGATTGTTCTGGTTATGATAACTTAATTAAATCTTAAGTTTAATCGTGATCATAATTAACTTGACTATGACAATCACAATCAAACTCCTCATTTGACTCATAAATGCTAGTTTACAATTGTAATATTAATTTTATTTCATAGCAACAAAAAGTATACATTATATAAATTTAGGTGCATTTCATATTATTCAAAATATTCCAATCGCCGTGGGTTCTTATATAAAAGAAAACAGTAAAGCAAAGTATAATTTAGTTTTGCACGGCGACATGGGTACACTACGCAACACGTTTTACACGCTGTACCCGCCATAGAATCCAACGACTACATCAAGGCATATATAAACTACATCCGAAGGTGTCTTATCAGATAGATAGCTTTACTATAATTGAAGGATTGCGACGGCCAAAGATGTCCACATATCGCAAACCCATAAGTTTAGAGCTGATACAAGAAGGAACCGACGACTCCGAGTCCGGTTCACATCCCTCGGCCACCGTCGCAATCGACGACGATGACGCGGAGTCGTGCAGCGATGATGCCACCGGCGGCGAGGTTGAGATTGGCGGTGGTAGTCGACAAAGTGAGGAGGAGGAGTGGAACTCGTGGAAGAGTTGGTTGTTGGAGTGCCGGAGAATGAATATGCAGCAGGAGGTGGTCGTCAGGCCGCACGGCGGCGAGCACGCTGTCGGAGTAAACTCCGGCGGTGTGGGTTTGAGTATTGTAGATTTGGAGAGCGATAAGCTCTTCTGGGAGGCATGTCTCGCTCATGGCTATGGAATTTATTAGTTCTGAAACATTGGTGGATTAATTAATGGTTTAAGCCAATTAATTAAGTTTACTTTGTTCACATTTTTTTTTCACTTCTTCCGTTTATTATTTCCTACTCAACTATGTGTCCATGGAATTGTAAGGTTTAACCATTCATTTTTTAGTAGAGCTTTCAGAATGACCTGTGGCAAACAAAACTAGTTGTCTCCATATCAATGGAGTCATTAAGGACATTAGACTTTGTTAATGTTTAATAATTTAACTAATCATGTTTTTAGTTAATCACTTGCTGTAAAAGAAGTAGCATTCCAATTAGTTAATTTGCCATAATAATAACATTTCTTCGGAAAAAAAAAAGCCCAACAGCCGAGACCTTTTTATAAGACAAACACATCTCGTTCATGACAGCTCATGACAGTTGCATTCGTGGTACCTACTTCCCTATAACGCCGTGTCCATTGCGCATGTCCAATTAGTATTAATAGAATCAAATTTGGTTGGCGCATTCAAAATCTGAATGTGTTTTGAATTAGAGGACCGAGAGCTAGTAGCTTCGAGTTCAAGCTTTAAAGTAATCAATTTGGTCGAAGGGATATTTTTTTCTGATCTTCATCTTCGACTCTGAATTAGTTAAAAGTGCTAGTAGCTCTGAATATCGGAAGCATCCAAAAAATCAGTATTAATAGTATTTTCACATGTTTTTTTTTAAATTTTTATAGAAAAAAGAATAAAAAAAGTAGAACTGTAATTGTATAATTTATCAAAAATAAAATGACAGTAATGTTCATTCTTCTTCTGTTACAATAATTTTCTTTCCTTGTGAGCAATTCGTACACTATTAATTAGCAAGGAATAGATATTTCATTCCATAAAATGACAGCAGCAACCTGCATACAATTCAGAAGCTGCATCAAGGAAACAAAACCAGTGCTGGTTCAGCTGACATTGCTGAACGAGCTAATTTACAGTCAGTCTCACACACCAGGTTCAGCTGACAACTTCATTTTCACAACCCCATGTTGAGAAATCCAAGCCACTTTTACATACAAACACAACAACAACAACAGCCTAAGGACCTACAATTACTGAATCAATAGCCCCATTGTTAGGCAATGAACACACACACACATGTTAAATGAGGCATGCTAAATGCAATATTAGACTACAATACCATCCACTTGCACTCATCCATTCCTAATTCCGCACTTTGTTCATCCTTCAATGAGGCATGAGCCACTGCATCTGCATCCTCCTTAGCAGGTTTCGATTCAGCTTCATTGCCAATGTTTTCAGTTTCTTGTTTGCTCTTCGATTCAGCTTCATTGCCAGTGTTTTCAGTTTCTTGTTTGCTCTCAGACTTGGAAACGTTCTGTGTTGATGACACACCCTGACTAGTACTATCTCCTCCTGAATTGCCATCATTTGCCTTCCATTCCAGTTGCTTCAAGAAGCATTCCTCAATATCCCTTAGAGAATCGCTGTCATCATCGGTGCTATAACGCACATTGTGCGTGCACTGCCGCCGACCTTCAATGCGCCTGCCGGAGTCACTCAACTCATGCTCGTCTGAGCTCGATCCCTTTGATCCGCCGCTCATGTCTACCTCTTCTTGCTGGCTGTCATACTCGTCATCGTGCAGGTGGTTGGATGAAGGCGAACAAGAGAAGGGCGAGTATCCGCTCATAGCTGCATCTTCACGGTCCCTCAATGTTTTCAGGATCAGGCTCTTGAGTAGATTCATAACTTGAACAGCATGCATCAATGCTGTCAGGGGATCTGACATCTGGATACAGAAAAATTAATGCACATGAATTTAACAAAAAATGGTGCTAGCTATAAGCAGTGCAATGATCAGAGCTTGAGTTCTGCTGGTTGTACCTGTGTCATGTTGGGAGCGAAGACCATGGCAATGTTTCTCGCGTTCATCTTATTTAGTTCCTCTTCTTCAACAACGTCGGCCATAAGTTCGATGGCCCAGTTGAGAAGTGCAGTCTGCGTTGGTAGAAGCAGCTTGACGAGCTCAACGAATTCCTCTTCTGTGTTGCACTGAAGAACTTGTTCAGGAGAAAGGCCATCCAGGACACCTTCTGGGAGTTCTCTAAACCAGGCCTGAAACACAATTAACATAATTGTAAACGCTTCAGATAATCTAAAACGCCTGTTAATTTCTTGTTATTTTGGTGTAATGTTCCTAATGGTAACTCCGCTCGCAGTTAGCAGTAACAGAAGGGTGTGCAGTTTCTTGAACACCAGCAAAAAGATCATAGAAGCCGGAGCTCAAGTAACAATCTTATATACATCTCATAAATGACTCTCAACACAGAACTATTGCTCTAAGCTCAAAGTGCGAGAATTCAGGAGTGAACTTTCAGAATAGTTGAAACCAATTATGTGAACAAATAATCCACCCAAAATAAAGAGAAATCTTTACCTTAATCAGGCCGGCTAAGCAGTGAACATCGATATCCTCGGGCACAATGCCTCTGTTCAGCTGCTCCCTTACATGTTCCTCCTGACTGTTTTCTGGATTTATACGAAAAATTCCTTCCGCCTGCATGGTTCACAGACATGTCCAAATTTCGTATCACTTTGTGAACAAGGAAGGAAGAACACATAACCTCTATGGTAGACAACAACAATTATAGTACCTTTAAGCCCCCTTGTGTGTAGAGCCTCTCCTGCATGAGAAGCAGGATGGTTGGCACGCTGTTACCTTTGGAATCATAGGAACACTGCATCGACTCGGCCGAGACGCCAAACACACTTGCACTGCATGAAAACAAGCTCAACCGTGAGCCAATAAAATGGGAGTTCTTCGAAGCACATTAACAACAAATAGCACAGTAGAGGAAAGTAAAATTGGAACAATTAAGCATGATATTTGAATCAATTTTATCCTAGAAATTAAGATTATGATCTCGATCTTTTATAATCTATCTTACGATCTTCCTATATTTAACCTCCTACCGATCTTAGGATCTAATTCATAGGATCTTTACTATCTTCATAAGATCTTTCACAAAATCGAACCATCCTTATTCGATCATCAATCTTGCAACCCTCATCCGATCCTAAGTAAGATCTCGATCTTGATAACTTTGCTAGAAACTATCAATCCTTCAGCTTTATGTTCAATTTGAAGTGTTTAACCCACCAAAAGGTGTGCAGTAGTTTTTGGAAACAGAAATTTGCATTAAGAAATTAGAGAAAAAGGAGACATTAAAGAATTTTTTAGCAAGACTGATTTATCCATTCTATTCATGCACATAAAAAATAGACATAAGAAAACAGTCACCATCAGTTCTACAAGCACAAACTTACAGAAAGAAATAGAAGTTTTTTTTCACTGAAAGGGTAAAAATGATCCATTTTAGTTAAAATTTAGGGGACATTCTCACTCATTTTGACCACAAATTAAAAAAAAAACATCACTTTTAGCAAAGCTAAGAAGAATTAGAAATGTATCAAATTGGAAATCCTTCTGTTTAGCTAAAATTATACAGAAAAAAATTGTAGCTTTGTGCCTGTGTACTTACCTAGCACTGGGAGCCCTGGAAGGAACCTCAAGCTCGAACTCCACAGGTAGGCCAAGGAAGCCATTGAACCTGTCGAAGGTGACATGGGTGACGTGCCGGACGTCCGTCGGCCACCCGATCTCCATGTGCCGCAGCGCCGCGGCCGCCACGGATCCGTCCTCGTCGGCCTCCTGCTCCATCCGGCACGACGACACCACCGACCGCCGGAGCGCGGCCAGGACCAAGGCCAGCAGCGACAGCTGGCTCTGGCCGTCCCCCTCGTCTCCTTCCTCCATCATCATCAGCTCGGCCTTCTCCTTCACCGCAACAGTTCTCTTCCCCCCTCCTCCTCCTTCTTCCCCTCTGCAACCATTGCAAGAAGAGGAGGAGGAAGAAGAAACCAACACCACTCCTCCTGTCATCACTCGCCCACCCAGAAAAAACACACACACAACTACAGAGATCTACTCAGAAATGTTGGTAGATTTGGTGAATCTACGAGGAGATCCAAGGGGGAGTTGGGGAGTTAAGGCTTCTGTGTTCAGAGTAGGAAAGGGAGGAAGAGGAAGAGGAGGAGGAGTTAATAAAAAAGCTAAAGGTGGAGTTTTTATTTGTGCGGCTCATAAATTTGAAGTGAGTTGCTTTTGGGGGAGTTCAAACGGCCACTTGAGAGATGAATTCAAATTCTAACGCCTACTTTATTGCGGGGGGGCAACCAAAACAGGCCTGCTGTTCGAGTTATTATCGGAAATGCCATTTCTGTACCCAGCTCCTTAATTCTTTTCTCTTGTCATTCTTCCTTTTTTGTGTGTGTTCTGGGTTTTGGTTTCAAGTGAGGTCTGTGTGATGTTGGAAGGATGTGGTGGGTTTCAGAGAACTTGTGAAAGATTCAAATGGGGGATCTTTGTCCTTGTGTTCTTACAGATCTGGAAGATTTAAAACAGGGTGTTTGTTAGCTCACAAGAAATTCTTGTTGGCTTTGGAGAGAGAGAGAGAGAGAGAGAGAGGTTTAAATTAATGTAATGCTTGTGAGAGTTAATAGGTCAAATTGGAGATGTAAATGGTAGGTGGGTAGGGCTAGTCAGAGAAGCAATTTATAGTTGGTTTCAGTAAATTCCCTTCACAAGATAAAAAAAAAAGGGTCTGGTGCTGGGTCTTGTCTTGGGAGGGTTCAGGTCTGAGCTCTTCTCTCAACACTGTTGAGAAGTAAGATCATACTGAAGATGGCAGTTTGCAGTACTCTTATTGCAGCCTGAACAGCCTCAAGGTCTTTTATTTATGAGGATTTCTTCAACATTATTGTAATACAGAAGTACACAATCTTTTTTTTTTTTACTTAGAAGTACACAATCTCACATTCCTATAGTAAAGTGTAATTGGATAGATAAAAAATTTGAAAGTGGAGATAGAGATTTACATAATGTGAGGAAATATATTGTTTGTTTTATTTTTTCCCATGCTTTTTTTTGTTTAAGGTGCTATTACTATATCTATTGAAATATGTGAAATTGTTTTATTTTTTAAAGTAATCTCAGCCTTTAAATACATTTATTTAACATATTTCTTTTTTCTTGGAAATATGAAGTTTTTCATATTTTTTAAATGAATAATAGTTTGATGGATTAATTCTAATCGTGTTTGAATGATATGTAAATATATTTTTGAATAATATGTGAGAACAAAAAATAATATATATTTTAAAAAAAAAAAGGAATTGATGTGCATTGTAAAAGTATTTTCAAGAAAATAACAATTTCGATCTTTTGCATTGTATTCTTAAATACGAACTAACAAAACAAGAGTCCACTTATTGTACAATATAATTTTGCATACCGCATATTATTTTTACGATAGTATATATGAGTAGATTATCTATATTAGAGATTACATATCTACACTTGTGTGTTATAAGATACAAATAGCACGGTGCTCTTATTTGCCGTAAAATAATTGGTGAATAATACTTGACATTTTAAGTTGACATAGCTCCTCCTAAAATCCCTTAATAGTTATATATTTAAAATGATAAAAGAACTACTATTATGAGAGGTTAGAAATATTTAGTTCAGAAATTACATTAAGATTATTTTAAAAAAAAAAGAATAAGGTGACAAAATTCAAATTGAAATGTTCCTCTTTCAAAGGACTATAAACCTAGATAGTAAAGGAGAATGTATAAAAGTGAAAACTAGAAAAAGAAGAAAAAGGAAAAAGGTAGTTTGTCAGATGGGGAAGAACTCCAACTCTCGTTGGGCCCTGGATGTGGATGGCTCTCCAATCTCCACTATATGCATTTTCTTCATGCATGAAACAAGAGAACAATAATTGTACTACACAAAAAAAAAACTTTCACATTTCATATTAAAAAACATCACTTAATTTGTTTGAATGAAAAAGAATAACATGATTGTGTTAAGTGCATGAAAAAAAGAACAAGATGTCCAGTAGACTAATAAAAACATTAATTAAATCGACAATACAAATAATTAACACAAAATTTATGTGATCAGTTTTTTTTATCCTCATTTCTATCATGCCTTTTTTTCTATTGTTATCTTAGTGTGTGAGAAAATTTGTCACACTCTTAATTAAATGGGGTGAGACCCTCAAACATTTTTTTTAATTCAATAAATAACGTGATGCAAACATTTATAATCACAGAATCGCTTGCTTTGTAATAAAATTTAAGTCGGAGGAGAAATCTAAAAATATAGGTAACATTCTCAAGACATATTGTATTAAGACTAAGATAAGTGTTATCACCGATCAATTATTCTTTGAGTGCTCGGTAGTTGTGTTTTTTGAACTGCCTATTTTTTCTAATTTATCTGGATCAAAATTTCTAAAAACAATCTGATAATCATAAATGTTAAATTTGATGTTTCACTAATAATATTAAAAACTTAAGCCGATAATAAAAATAATATTTTTATATTTATTTTTTAATATATATTTTTTCATGTGTGGATCGCTGACGACTTTGGTATCACCCAAAGTTCTGAATAATAAAAAAAATAATACGAATTATTTGAAATCAAGATATCATATTAAATTAGATATCTTATCAATAATTCTAAAAGTTTAGCCAGATAATAAATATTTATATTTATATTTATATTTATATTTTTAATAATGAAATATCACTATCAATTTTAGATTATACAAACTTTTGATCATTAAACCTCCAATACAAAATAGAAGCTCGCTGCCCTCCAAATCTACCACTACGTTCAATAGGACAACGTCCAACAACACTTCCTTCCATTAGAGGATAGTTGAAAAAAATATTATACATAAAATGTTTGTGCGCCCACGTTAAAAATTTTACATATCATTGTAATTTATTAAGATTCTTGATGAATTTTTAAAATAAAAAATGATCTAAGGTGGTGCTTATTTTTGTTGTGGCTTAATTTTGCAAACTCCTTATAGGCCCAATAATATTTAACAAATTGAAAAAAAAAACAAAAAGATTTTGTGTACCCAAAATAATTATAATATTAAATTTACACCTTGAATATTTATGTATACTCGTGTTCCAATGATCTTTCATATTTCACTCCAGGCTTTAGCAAAAGAAGCAAGTTCCCACGTTGCAGTAAATTTGTCCTAAATAATTCCTAATGGTCAATGAAACTTGCTTAATTAATAGAATTTAGAACTAGAAGTAATTAAATGGCTTCTCATGGTCAAGAGCATAGGAAACATTTGTTCATTTCTCTTCAAGAAAGTTTGTGAATGATACGATTAATTACGAGGCATATATCGAGGCAATATGCCTCATGCTCGGCTTATCTTCTTTTTAGCAAATTAACAAATCTTCACCTTATTAGTCACGAGGTAAATATTATTAGATTATTATACAATTAAGAAGTGTATTAGTAAAATGTAAAGATATTTTAGTTGGAAAATATAAAAAAACCTATCAATACTACTACTACCAAAGACTACAAATTCTTATTATTACAATCAATTTTTTTATTCAAATGCGCAATTTTTTTTAATATAATTTAAACACATGTTTTTCGTATCAACGCGATTTTATCTTTTCCTTGACAAATAAAGCATTAAACCTTTCTCCTTTTTAAAATTCGAATAATGTTATTTTTTGTGATTTAATGATTAGTTGAACAAATCTTGGCCGTAAATTTTGTTCCCTTCGACGACGTATCGTAATCGTGAAATGGGCCAATGTCACGGGAGAACAAAATTAAAGTCGTGCCACATCGAGCTAAGTGCGTGCAACTGAGGTGCGCTTAATTAGACGCCACACGCCACCCAATTGGGCTTCTCATTACATTTTTTGTTACATCCTTTTGAGGCCGATCTCTCTCTTCTCTCTCTCTCTCTCTCTCTCTCTCTCTCCGCCCCGATTAGTGATCATGAACTCATCACGAGATCACTTTTGGATAAAAGCAATTGGTGCAATCCGAGAGTTGTATAGTTGCTCATTGGAACAAATCACCTTTTGACCGCATTTATTATTTCACAAGCCAGGCCACCAAAGTAGTTATTTTTATAGGTCTTCTTGTTGGATTAAGAATAATATATGTTAGAATAATAGTATCTCTATGTAATTCCTTTTGTTAATATTAAGAGATTCTAAGAAGATGTTTAATTGAAATAAGAATAAAAAATATTAATTTTATATTTTTTAAAATAATAATAATAATAATAATAGCACTTTATAATATAATAATATATATATTATTTATTGCTTTTACACTTTTTATATAACAGATAATTAGATTAATATATATATATATGTTAATATGATATGTAATCAAGTATCATTATACACTACTGATTTATTATTAAATAAATTAAATAATATAAAAATAACAAAGAATAATTATAAAATTATCTTAACTATTTGTTTGAAAAATATATAATCACTATATAATAAATAATTAATATTTTTGTTAAACAAAAAAATAATTAACTTAATTTTTTACTAAATATTCTCTTTAACTATTAAAAAAATTGGAGGGAGTAGCTTGTTCATTCTTGCTGCTCTCATTTTTTTAGTTTTCAAAATATCAAATAGGTTGTCGATATCATTTATTATGTTATCTTCTGTATATTCATATTTTCTACTTGACAACATTCATAAGAATAATGTTCTATTCTTGACTTTATTATCGTACCAAATGGGGGCATAATAATTAGTGAAATAAGTGACAATAAAACGGAGATAATAATAATATTATTATATTTAAATAAATATTATTTTCACTCAATTTTATTGTTGTTTGATATTTTTACTTTTATCTAACAAATACAATGTTAATTATAAATATAAAATAAGTCTTTTTTAATAGCTTAAATTTATATATTAGCATTAATTAAATATGATATAATTTTGTTCCAACAATTTTTTTTTTTGTAAAAATCTCCATCCTAACAGCTTAAATTTTGAGTAGGATGGTTAATTCATCCGATTTAATTTAATGCACATAATTGTATAATATAATATTGCATATTTCATGAGGAGTGGTACCTATTCGAGAGAGGAGGTATATTTCCCTGGCCGACCCCCTTTCCTCAGGATTAGGGGCAGAGAAATTTCATTTCCTATCTTTGATAACGATTTCAAATTTCTGAGGTTATGTAAAAAACTAGGAAACATTTTACGTGATTATATATTATTTATTAAAAAAATATAATATATATGATTAGATGGTTGTGCAAAAGATGCACTGAATTTAAAATGTTATAAGAGAGAATATGAAAGAAAAAGAAGACAGTATAAAAAAAACATATTAATTTATAAAGATTTTAATGTTAAACATAAATAAAATCAAATATTCAAATAATATATCTCAAGGGTCATACAATTAAATAGATTATATGTGATTTTAATTTTATTAATATAAAAGAAGAAAGACATGAGAGAGAAAATATTGTTTTTATTAAATATAAATTAAATAAATAATCCGATTAATAGATCTCAAAAGTCATGTAATTAAATAAATTAGATGTGACGTTAAATATTAAAGATGGAAAACATGAGAAATATTAAAGAGGAAAGACATGAAAGAGAAAATAAAAAAATAAATTATTATTAAGTATAAATAAAAAATCAAATTAATATATCTCAAAAGATGTGTCGTTAAATGAATTAAACGTGACTTTAATACTATTAATATTAAAGATGGAAAAATGACAAAATAAAATAAATAAATAAAAGAATGAGTGAATGAAAAAATGGGAGGACACTTTTAGTTATATATAAATATATAAATGTCTTAAATAAAATTATATATATATATATATATATCAGGCGTATTAGCGTGCATATTGTGTATGCACCGTACATACATAGACTCCGGGCCTTTGAATCAGCATCACTTTCAATCCGATGGTTCAAAATATAGACAATTTGCATCATTGGATTAAAATGATACTGATCCAAAGGCTCAGAGTCTTTGTATGTACGGTGCATACATATTTTTTTATGGGCACTAATATTTTTCAATTTTCATAATATTTTTTTTTCGCTTTTACAAATGATAATTTTTTTATTAATACTTCTTGTAATCAATTTATTAAATTTGGACCGCATTTATGCGTTCAGGCATTTGGCCGCGATACGTAATAAATGAACGGACTCGACGGTCACGCCGCTCGCGTGACGTTCTTAAATGCAAACATGAGTTAGATCCTAAAGCCGACCCAAGTACTTTGTTACGTCTTTGTACTGTTTTTTTCTCTCAAAATATTAATGAAGTAATGGTCCAGTCGAACGATCTCGTTTGCTTTCAATTCATCTTCCTCGATCGGTTTGCAGTTGTACCCCACAGCCTTGTGAATCTTCTGCTTTTCTGAATCCTTTTCTTACTCTGTTATTACTAGTAGCAGCTACTTCATCAAACTGCACACTGTATGTTCGATGAAATGTCTGAACTGGATAATTTTCCAATTAAGTATACAATTGTTCTTCCATTTGTAAAAAAAAAGATAATGTAATTGTTTCACCTATAAGCTCTATGTTGCCTAGTTTGTGAATTTCAACTTGTAAATAAGCATTACAATGCACATATACTTGTCCAGTTTTATCTCATCAAACAAAATTTATGCTTTGTAGGTTGATCCTTTTTATGGAAAAGATGTACATCTGAAGGACATAATTCTTGCAGCAGCCAATGCCTAGTACAATAAAGAAAGGTTAAAGGAGGGGTACATAAGTCCCGACAGTCACCAAAGAGAAAGCGATGCTGGCGATGGTGGAGCTGTCTTGAGTTCGTCATAAGCAGAAGCACACCAATGCTGGCGATGGTGGAGCTGTCTCGAGTTCGTCATAAGCAGGCGTCTACATTGCACTTAATCCATCCTAAGGGTGGTGGCAGCCAAGAATTTCGTCGCACGGGGTTCTGCAAGGGGTTGATGCGGAGTGAGAAGCGTAGTGCAAGGCCAAAGCCTGAGGCTGCATGGCAGTTTGAATTTAGAGTAAAAAACACTACTGCTCCGCCTTTTCCATAGCCACCAGCAAGTTGTACCAAACACTGTGCACCATTGCAGGTCATTTGCGGCAAGATTGCTGCTCCTAATAGTTGAATGCAACCAATCTAGGAGTGTTGAGTGTGTGAACACTCAGTTTATATTGCTGGAGAAGTGTGGCACAAGGCAGGAGGGAAAAGGGGATGAGACTGCACCAGCTCACTTCCAGTCTTCCAGATGCGGGGACCGAGGGCAAGGCTTTCGAGCCTGGTGACATTGTTCACCTTACTAATGGCATATTTTTTGTACCAGAAGAATAATCTGGTGCTAAGAAAGGAAAATGCTGAGAAAGTCGGTGACTTCCACATGCTACTTGTTGAGACTCCAAACATGATTGAGATTCACGGGGTTCGTGATCCTAACATTACTGAGAAACTGGTGCAAGTAGCTGTTGTTGCACCTCATCCTAGCATCTTTTCATCCTTACAGTAGCATGATAATGCAGATGTTGCTTGTTTAGAAAAGGAATGTAGTACTGAAATTGGAGCCGTGATCAAGTGATTCAAGCAGAATTTGATGTGGAAAGCTTCTGAGTGAACGAAAGTTTAGAAATCCAAGTTTCAGATATTTCAAACAATAATGATAATTCATCATCCAATTCTTTTTATACTTGTTCTCTCTCTCCTGTTAGTTTGTGCATCTGTCATGAATATCTCTCTCATTTCCTAATTACTGATTCCACTAAATAGTTTTATGGGCATATGCTCTACAATTCTGATTATATTACAGTGGATATTGTTTTCCCATCAGGAAAAAGATTGTGGCTTCACAAATCTGTTGTTGATCACAGATACCTTCCGCTCACTGATCATTTTTTAATATTTTCAAAATAATAAAAAAAGTGTCTTTGTATTATTTTCTCCATTTGAATACTAACATTTTCTAAGTTTTTCTCTATTCTAATAGTAGTGGAAGAGAGAAATTGATAGGGATTAAGTTATTTATTATGGAAATTTTAATGAGTTCTCTTCTAGGGAACAAAAAGAAAACAAATATTTATGAAAAAGGGGAAAAAATTATCGTGTCAACTATTTACATATAATTTTTCAAAATAGAAGCAATAAACATAAAATTCTGGCCACAAGTCAAGAAATAATAACTATACATAATCATAACGAAATTGAAATAAAAAATTACAACCGATGAGATGGTCTGTTAAGTGGGCCTATTTTACTGACAGCCCAAACCAGGGAACATCGAGCCCATGTCTCGGTTAACAGCTCACGTGGAACAATCTGGATGCTCCACGCTGGCGATCCGTGGATCCTAAATCAAACCAATCCAAGGAGACTTCACATTCCAAGAGTTCCCCGCACGACAGGTATATATAGTTTCGTGCCCAGTCGTCTCTTCAACCGAGTCGCTTCTGCCAAAGCAACCTTTGCCGTCTTCGAACCAACGTCGAACACCTTCTCTGCATCCATCAGCGCTGCGACGATGAGTTCCACGGGCGGCCGCGGCAAGCCAAAGTCTACCAAATCGGTCTCCAGGTCGTCCAAGGCCGGACTCCAGTTCCCCGTCGGCCGCGTCGCCCGTTTCCTCAAGACTGGCAAGTACGCCGAGCGCGTCGGCGCCGGCGCTCCGGTCTACCTATCCGCCGTCCTTGAATACCTTGCCGCAGAGGTCCGTCTCCGATCGCTGATCTGTCGCATATTAGATGTTTTGTTTTTTCAAATCTCTAATTTTGGTGCGGTTTCGGTGGTTTTAGGTTTTGGAATTGGCTGGGAACGCGGCGAGGGACAACAAGAAGAACCGGATCGTCCCGAGGCACATCCAACTGGCCGTGAGGAACGACGAGGAGTTGAGCAAGCTTCTTGGGGCCGTGACCATCGCCAATGGCGGCGTACTGCCCAACATCCATCAGACCTTGTTGCCGAGCAAGGCCGGGAAGAGCAAGGGTGAACTTGGTTCTGCCTCGCAGGAATTTTAATTCGTTTCATCTCTCGTCTTTCGTTGTTGGCAATGGATTGAATGGGGGCGAAGCTTTTTCCTGATGTGAGTGGCCTCGAGTGTGTATGGTTTCATTACTAGTTGGCCGCCGGTTGTGGTTCTGTTTTGTTTTCATATCAATACAATTTTGCAGAAATATAGTTCAATATAGATTCCAAAGTTTGCATCTTTTTGTGGATTTAATTCCCTTGAGCATGTTCTTTTTACAAATGTTTGATCAGATGGATCGTTATTTTCATGGTGTTGTATCTTTTATTTGATTTCATACATGTTATAGGTGTATATGTTACTTTTAGTGCTAACATCATAGAAGCATAGACCTCCATTACCAGAAAAGGAAGACAAAGCAAGGTTAATCAAGTAACTAAGGTCTGTTATCGATCATGCAAACATTTTTCTGAACAATTTTGTTTCTGAGACCATTTAAGTTCTAATGGTTACAGAAACCATTTTGGAAATCAGATTGGTCAGCAAAAGATGAATCTTCATACAGAAAACATCTTAGGCATATCAGGAAGCACATTCAAGTTGTTAAATTCAATAATTTCAAATTGAGGTCGACCGGGGCACAAATAATTTCAATAATAGTATTTGCATAACTAAAAGTACCCAATAAAGTTTCTTGCTAACATATGTTAACAAGAGATTACCAAAATGGCGATGTTAGATTGAAAGATCAAACCTAAAACTTCTAACCACTCATTGCAAAATCTTAGCATCTTGCATAAGCTTTTGAAGTCTCTCTTGTTAAAGAAATTTTGTTATTTTACCAAACTTGTTGATGTTAATTAACATCTTCATTCGTTCCACAAACTTTTTGCCTTCGAGCAATGCATTGTACAAGCTCTGAAGTGCTCCTCAGGACAGACACAATGTTCTTAAATGTTATCCGAACTTCCATTCCTGAGAAGACCTGAGTTTTCCTAAATAGAGCTTTCTCAGTTGCCAATGTATCAAAACGCAATATTTTGGAGCTGCTTTAATATCAGGGCAAAGACCAAGTGTAATTTTAGCATTCTGGCTCTCTTTTGTGATAACTTCAAGTCATTGTTTTCCATCTCATAAAGCAGAAATTCGGTTTGAGCAGACTTGATATGATTTTGCAACAATGAATTCAAGGGCGAGATGAAGTCTCGGTTTGAACTTTAAAGTCATTGCATATCAGCTCAGTCCTTCAGCTTTCTTCTCCAGTTCAATCACCTTTATACTGTTCTTCCGATTGTGATAGCAGGCCTGTAATAATTTATCCTTTATTGAAGAGAACATCAGTTTACTGCAACACTATTTTTTCCAGTACAACCTGAACAATGGATGTCTTATGGAGAACAGGAATTAACGCCAGACATCAGTCCAAAATCCAAAATAGTTTGATATGCAAGAATTATTCGATTAGAAATAAGGAAAAGAAAAGTAAAAAAAGCAGGAAAGCATCATAACTCCATTGTTTCACTCTGTTCTCAATATCAACCTATTCACTGAAGTAGCCCTTGGCTGCTTTCCTCTGCTCACTTAAATAAGTTCAGTCTTTTCTACAGTTCTGTTGCTTTGCAGAGATACAAGATTTGCTAGTTTTATTTTCTGATTGACAAACAAGTTAAATTTGCCATAGAATTCTGCAAGTTTAGGATTCTTGATCAATCACCATGAGCAAGCATAGGGGTGATAAAGTTCATCACCATCACTATTTACGTTTTATGGAGCTCCTGCTCTGCTCTGCCGATCTTCCTTCAACCAATAATTCTTCTGGCGGGAAGCGCACTCCGCCGGCGGCCTTGCCTTCTGCCGGCCGGATTTCCTCGGGCACGTCGTGTTTGCTAGAGGCACCATGCAATTGTAACTCAAGCAAATTGAAGAGCCAGCAGGGAAAACTGGCGGCGCGCCAGTGGAAAACCCTGTCAAGTAGTTGTGCTGGACGTAGAGAACCCGCATTGCACCTGACGCCACCTGCTGCAGCACCGCAGCAGGCAGCTCCCCGGTGAACCCGTTGGAGTTGAGGTACAGCCGCTCGGCTGGCGCCAGCTCCGCCGGCACCGCACCCGTCAGCCTGTTGGAGCTCAGGTCCACGGTCGCTCCCGCCACCGCCAATGGTCCCGACGGACGCAATGTGCCGGAGAACCGGTTCTTCTGTAGCCGGAATGTGGAGATGGGGAATGTGAAGATGACTCCGGGGACGGCGCCGGAGAGACGGTTCATGCTGAGGTCGAGGTAGTTGAGCCGGGGCAGCTGGGAGAGTACCTGGTCCACTCTGCCAGAGAGCTGGTTTCCGGCGAGTGATAGGTACCTCAAGGAAGGAGGCAGCGCGGGGACATTGCCTGAGAGCATGTTGTCCTTGAGGTCGACACGGAGTAGAGGCGCGGAAACGGAGGCTGGGACGCGGCCGGTGATGCGGTTGTGGGCGAGGACGAGTGTCTCCAGCGCCGGGAGGCGGAGGAGTCCCTCGGGGAGCTCGCCGGAGAGGAGGTTGCTACCGAGGTCGAGTGTGCGCAGGAAGCGCAGGGTCGCGAGAGAGGCGGGGACGGGACCGGAAAGGAGATTGCCGGAGACGGCAAGGAAGCGGAGGCCGGGCGGGAGGGACGGTGGGAGGGGACCGGTGACGCGGCCGGGGACGAGGGAGAGCTCAGCCAGGGCGGGAAGAAGGGAGAGGGAGGGCGGTAGGCGGCCAGTTAAGCCCGAGGCGCCGGCGCGTGGATCGCCTAGTGCGAGAGCGACGACGCGGTCGCCGGAACAGACGACGCCGGCGAAGCCGCAGGGGTCGTCCGTGAAGTCCCAGGAGGCGAAGAAGGCAGAGCCGGGTAGGTCGGTGAGAGAGCGGTGCACCGACTGCAGCACCAAGTAGTCGACAGGGTGCACAGTGGCGGCCACTGTACCGGGAAAGCTAACGGCAATGGCAATGGAAACGTAGAGCAGCAGGAGTGATGAGAAGAGATCAACGCCATTAGCATGCAGCTTTACTCTGCACATTGGTGTATACTTTTGGTGGAATCAGCGGGTTTAGGGGTTTAGCAGCAGATCCATCAAATAAATGGCAATGGTCTCTGATGGCAAAGGTCAGGTGGTAAAAGTTTCTTCTGCTCATTAAAAAATGATTGGAAGGAGGTAAATGGTGCAATGTCACACCTGTCAAAGCTTCAGATTTATTTATTTTTAATTATTTTCGTATTATCGTAATTATTTATTTTATATTTATGAAAAAAAATAAAATTATTTATAAATAGTTGGTAAAGTGTAGAATGTACTATATAAATATAAATAGTTGATTTGTACCCCGTGTTGGGAGTTAATAGTCCCAAGTTCGAGCTCTGGAATCGTCACTTTGATCAGTCGATCCCGATTCGAACACCGAGTGATAGTTACCGAAAAAAAATATTTTGAGAAGTGCTTCTTGTCTTATTAGCCTATCATCTATCACATAAGGATCGTAAAGTGCTTGAACGCATTCTCCAATGCTTTGTGTGGACTGGTGAAGCCATGCTGCCTAAAGATTAGAGCCAATTTTGGGAGTTACTGAGAACTTTAGGTCAAGTTGCATTGGACCTCGAATCCACTCTCATCATACTAATCTTAGTTTTTTTTACAGGGTACTATGTAGCATTTAATTACTTGAGTAAACCCATGCTCTTTGACCTTTGCAAATTGTGATTGCTGCAATAACTTGCAGTATTTAATTCTCGCATAGTAAAATGAAGCAGAAAACTAAAAGTTAAAATAACCACCACTCATCAGTGGATCACTGGATCATAAAACTAATAAATCTTCTTCATACAAAACCATGCAAGTTTTGCTGTTGATAAAAATTTCCTGAAGATACTATGCATACATATCAGCATGCATCAAAAAGAGGGGGAAAATTTTTGTCAGAAGTCAAGAGCAAGCTGCTTGTGCCTTCTAAGATCACTCAGGTATCTGGTGGCATTGTACTCCTCTGCATCAAAGATCTCTTCAGAGTATGTCCTTCGTGCTTTCATGATCTCAGACCTGCTTTCTTCACCTCGCAGAAGCTTAATAACCTGAAACAACAACCATGCATGAAAATATACTTTTTACCATGAAAATATACTTATATTATCACCATAAAAAAGGAACAAGAACATTGTCTTGTGACCTGATCAGTCTCAATCCAAACAATTGGGCATTTTGTATATACCTGACTCATGCTGGGGCGTATAGCTGCCAAGTGCTGAATGCACATATGAGCTGTCTCTGTCATATACTTCATTTGAGTAAGGTCATAAGAGTCATCAATGGAGGGGTCAATGAGCTCTTTGATATTGTTGTGCTCAAGTAGAGGCTTGGCCTGAGACAGAGATTAGTAACTGAAGCTATTGTTACAAAAGCATTCAAATGAGAAGTCTGTATACTCACCCACATGGCCAAGCTTCGCTGCTCGGAATCGACAGCTTTTTTACCAGTGAGAAGTTCCAGGAGTAGAACGCCGTAGGCGAACACATCAGTTTTCTCATCCACTATGCCATGCATGCAGTACTCAGGAGCAAGATAGCTGCTCATGTTGAGGGGATGAGGAAAATGAAATGGCCACAGTTAACCTCAGGAAGAAACTTCATCATATGAATGAAGGAAAATGTACACAATGCAGCTTGAAACTGAATAGCTTACAGACCCAAATGTTCCTTCGAAAGTTGCTATCGAAAGGTGACTCGTCTTGTCAGGCAGCCATTTAGCAAGTCCAAAATCAGTAATCTGATTACCAGACACAATTAAATTGCTTTTCCGATTAGCTAACAGTTCATTGGCATGCTCAAATTATACAGATTATGGAGCTAAAATAGACAAATTCCTGGCCGCGGAGCACATCAGGCGGTGCATATGCAGTCATCCATGCTTTACACTTGGTAAGAATTCATGCCCTGCTTGTTCAATTTGGCTACTTGTAGATATGATGATATGAGCATATCTTAGCATAATTCATCTTAGAATGTATTAGATGCAGATAAACTTGGATGTGCAGGTCCACTAGTGTCATAAAGTTTTTGTCAGATCCCACTTCATTGTTGAAATGGTCCAGCATGTTTTATGGATCTAGGAATGGTACTGAGATGAATCTAATCATAATTTGAGATGGTACCTGTGGCTCAAAGTTGTCAGTGATTAGTATGTTTGCAGCCTTGATGTCCCGATGAATAATGCGCTTCGCACACTTGTCATGAAGATACTCAAGACCTTTTGCTGCTCCTAAAGCAATCTTGTATCTCATACCCCAATCTAGCTTGTTGCCTGAACATTCATGCAGTGTAAAGGGCAGTAGCAATATAAACATGTCGAAAAACTCTATCGATAAACTGACGAGAGTCGAATGTCTTACCATTAAGGAGACCTTCTAAGCTACCATGAATTGACAACTCGAATACCAGGTGCATCCCTCCTTCAACCCCGACTCCGACAAGTCTAGCCGCATTTGGATGATCCACATGAACTATGATTCCTATTTCAGATAGGAAATTTTGCGTTCTTTCGTCTGCCGTCGCTTGAGTGAGCTTTTTGATTGCTACAAGCTGGCCATCTTCTAGACATCCCTTGTAAACTTCAGCATAGCCCCCCATGCCAATGATGTTCTCTGCAAAACAAAGGAAGAGTCAGAATAAATGAGACAACACAAGAATCCAATATCCATAGTTTATTCATTCTCCTTAGAGGTTCCATCATTATTCTGCTAAAACAGTAGAATCATGTTGAGATTTCTATGGCATGAGGCTGATGAATTGATTTGTATATGAATGCAATTAATGGTGAACCTTGGCTAAAATTGTTGGTAGCTATTCTGAGCTCTGATAGAGTAAAGTTCTTCCAAGAAGGTTTAAAGAAGGCCGGCAACTCGGCTTCATCAGCATCCAAGATCAGCAAATTGGCATCAGCAGCAGTTGAATCTTGTCCTGAAGCTTGAGCCGCAGCAGCAGCAGCAGCATTGAGCCTTTTCGCAAACTTCGCAACTCCGAAGGGAGGGAAGCTCGACAGCCGTCTCATGGACTTGGACTTCTTGCTCAACATGCTGAATAATTCTTTCCACAGGGGGTTCTCCTTAGCTGTTTCAGGATAGGAAGTGCTGGCCCTGGATGAGCCGGAATCCGAATCCGAACTCCTCATGTTTTCTTCTAGGACGCATCTCGGGGAGCCTTCTTCCCTTGCCTCCTTGTTGTTCTGCTTCTGGCATTCTGCACATCCAAACAATGAAACAAGAATTGTTTCTTACTTATATGCATAGGTCCCTTTCTTCCTGCATGGAGCAAGAAGGCTGCACACATTACCTTTAGCTGAAACAGATGCAGAAGATGCCCCAGAAATGCACTTCTCTCGCGCGGCTCGGATGACCAACCTTTGAATTCTAGGAGGCTTTGCATTCCAGGCTCTGAGCAAGCAAGCAAGCATGCAAACACAGAAAAGAAAAAGGATTCAGTATTGTTGACATGAACCATGAAAGATATATATAAATGTGGAAACATATATATCTGAAACATATATAAGAATGCAACCTTGAGGGAGCAGAAGCAAAGGTGACCTCTTTGGTTTCCTCCATTGGATACCTTCAAGAATTTTGAAATAATAATGATGAGATGAAAGGAGAAGAAGAAGAAGAAGAGGAGGAGAGACAGATTGGTAGATTCATGTCACTCCCCCCTGCTTCTCCTCTTTCTCCTGTACGTATACATAGAATGGACTCGAGCTGATCCCTGTCTCCTCTGGTTGTTATATCGATCCGTGTCGACCTCAAAGATTACCTTCCCATTTCATCCACAGAAATCTTCGCGTCGCTGTAAAAAGAAAGAAAAAAAGAAAAAAAAAGAAGAAGAAGACTTGGCAAGTAAAACCAAAACGACTTCCTTCGGCCATACAAAAAGGATATGAACTAAATATGGATACAAAATATAAATCACGCAGCAAGTTTACGGCGACGTTTGCTCTCGTCCTCTCCAAGTTTTAGGCGATCTCATGCAGCAACAAATGATGTATCATGTACGTGTGTGTTGCACATCTCCTATAAACACTATTAAATTATATTTTTTATGTTACGTGAAATAAACGAGAGAGAAATTATATAAAGAACACACAAAAATTTAATGAAGTTCACTCTTTCGATTATATTTTCGGACGGCGATTAAAAAATTTTTTTAATATAAAAATAATAGATGATACAAAATGCAGAATAACTCAAACCATAAAAATATATATGAACTTTTAATATAGAATAAAAAATAATGAAACCCTCGTATGGAATAGACGATTTCGTCGTCCTCAACTATTTGAACGACTATGATGCGCATAGAATTATATGAGTTTATTATTGGGTTAAGATTTATCAGACTTTATATATATGTCGTATAGGCTGATTATTCTACGTCTATATATAGCAAAGGATTTTTTTTGTCACTATTGTTTAGAATTATATAATAATGATTTTAAGATAAGTAAGAACTAATGAAAGGATAAATTCATACTTAGGTAAAAAGGACATAAATTGTATGTGTAGCCTATGGTGCACAAATGATTCATATGATCAATATGTTATGCGGGAGAACTCGACGATACGGGACGTGTATTGGCCATTCATGGCTTATCATATAAATATATACGAGCAATAAATATCTATGTTGTAATTAATATATAGATATGGACTTGAATGTACGTTTTGTGGCCTCGTGGCTCCGTGAGCAAGAGGAAAATTAATTAAAAAACTAAGGAAAAATAAATGAAACAAAATATGCACACTATAATCACGTTTTCGTATTCCCTTCGTCTCTTAGCGGACTACACCACAAAAATTGACCCGTGAACCCAAATGGAACGTACATGGCATGGGGCTCAAGAAAACGTGACCACTTAAATCAATCGAATCATCTAATTCATCGTTTTCGAAAGTGACATATTTATTCGAATTTTACGTCCTACCTAATTGCATGCATGCATGCATGCTACCTAATTGTTCAATTTATGCATAATTTGTAAAACTAGATAATTATATGTGTTGATAATGACTTGAATCTTAACTCAGTGATCAACCCTACTGCTCCCAGTGCATCACAATCGTTCGAATAACTGGGGCGGTAAAGTCGTTCGTCTCATACGGGGGTCTCTCTGCCCGGTCAATGAGCCTGGGGGTCTAGGGGGGATCCCTCTGCGGAGGCTCGGAGGCGGAGCCCTCAAAACCTAAAAATTCTAGGGTTTCAGTTTTTTATTTCGTATTGAAAGTCCTTATATAAACTCCCTAGATTTTAAGTTATTTTGTATCTTGTAATCATCTATTATTTTCATCAAAGAAACTCTCAGCCGCCGCCCGATGATGTAATTAATCTCGTGTCTTTTTCTGTGTGCGCTTTTGTCTCTCTCTCATCTCATATCCGTAACAATATGTATACTTTATTATATTTATTCGAGTTTTCTTCAATACTCTTCTTCATTTTCTTCACCCAATTAGTTAATTAATTATATGTACAATTTTTTTTCAGTAATAAAGAGACGCGGCACAGTACAAACAAAGTCTACGTGAAAGCTCCCCCATTATTTCTACAACTTTCTATTCGGAACTGGATATTTAAATAATAACAGTAATAATAATACTTAAAAGGGTTAATGATCTATTTTATTAATTCTTTAAACTTGAAATTATTTAAGTATATTTATCAATTTTGGTACGTAATAATATATGTAAAACTTACGGCCACCCTACCTTGGATAAAATGGAATTATGAGTTTCTATTTTTTTGGACTAAGTTATTTATTAGATTTATTTATTTTTAGTTACCATTTTATCACAATTAAAAATGGATAAATTCTTACGGTTCAAAACTTGAAAAGAAATCTCAGGGTATTGTCCATGGGGTTTGATTCGATAGTGAAGGGATGTAGTCTGATTCATAATTATGATTCTGGCAGCAGTAATCTGTAAATTGTTAATTTTCCAACACAACTTGTAGTTACACAACTTAATTTGCTCAAGTTGCTCCCTACTCATTCCCGGATTTAGCAAAGCTTAAATGCTGTGTACCATGTTCTCTTTAGGATTGTGTAGAATGTTTAATATATGTGTAAAACATTATATATGATCCAATTAATATTTGTTGAATTATAATATATATATATATATATATATATATATATATATAAAGGAGAGTGTATCATATTTTTAATGTAGCGCGTGCAACGCATAAAAAAATAACGACACTTTCTATATAAAATAATCTAATCACTGTCGACATTTTTTATAGGGAAAAAAGGAGGTGCTCCCTACTTAAGTAGGGAACATCATGTTACCTACATCTTCAACCGTAGGATGCATAATGTATGGTGAATAGATTTAGGAGAGAGAAAAAAAAATAGAAGAGAGAAAATTTAATCTTCACCATAGATTTAATATCCTACGATTGAAGATGTAGGTAACATGGTGCTCCCTACTTAACTAGGGAGTACCTACATTGAACCCTTTTTTATATAAGTGAATAGTGATCAAATTATTTTGTATAAAAAAATGTTGTTACTTTTTTGTGCGCTACACGTACTACACTAAAATGTGTTGTAATATTTTCACTTCTACTCATATTTTATATATAAACATGCAGGCCTCTTGTAACGCTTTAACCTCGTGGCCCATGCCTGCATTGATGATTTGCAATGCAATGCTTAGGTGAGCAGACATGGCTAGGAACGTCGCCCATGCGGAGCGGAGTCAAGGCAGTGCATTGGTGAAAATGCACCGGTGCCCGGGCGTGCGTCGATGATTCTGTGGGCGCGCCCGTAAAAAATGGAGCAAAGCTCATGGGACGTGCCTAGGATGGTCTTGGACAGATGCAGCATAAAAATGGCTTGGAAACCATAGGAGTACCCGGTGTATGGCACAAGACGTCAGAGCTGTAGAGGAGCGGCAACGCAGGGGGCGTGCGTCGACGCGCGCCCAGGAAATCCGTGTGCCGGCCCATGAAAACATTGATGTTTTCATGAGCCACGGATTGACAGGCAGCAGGATGCAGAGCAGCAACGGCGCGACAGTTGCTGGGCATGCGTTGGCGTGGCCCAGGAAAACCATGCGCACGCCCAGGGAAATTCATGGGGGCGCCCATGCGTGCAGAAGTGTTCGGCTGGAACAGGGATGACATGCAGAACTAATGCTGGACAGTTGCAGCGGCGGTTAGGGGGTTTTTAAAAATTAATTGTAAGTCAAAGAAGGATCTTTGACAGTCATTGGGCTAGGCTTATATATATGTGCAATGCCAAGGCATTGATGTAGGCAGCAGCCAAGTAGGAGTTGAGGGAGCATCCAAAGAGTGAGCAGAAGACTCTAGAATTTTGTATTACTGTCAGAGAATGTTCTAAGGCTGGTTTATGTCTTAGATGTGTTGTAACTATATTATTGCAATGAAATTACTTCCTTTCCCCATCTCTTGGTGTTGAATTCCGCATTGTCATATTAGGAACGTTTCTTGGGCAAGGCATTGACGCTTTGGACAGAACATTGATGTTTTTAACAGATTTTGTAGGCTGACTTAGTTTCTTGGTGTAAAGGACTAAGGCCGCACGCACTTAGAAAAAGATAAGGGCGTGACACTCTGCTCATAAGTCCACATTAGTAAGACTACTTAAAATGTGTAGAAGAGTAGACTTTATAATTTGCACAATATATATATATGGATTTAATATTATTGTCCCCCTTTTAGAGGGGATAACTTGAGGCTTTTTATATCAGCCGTTGGATCAAAGATTCACGACTGCAAATGATTTAGCCACCTTTTATTTCGTGAATCTTTGATCCAACAATTGATACAAGAGACCTCAAGTTGTTCCTTCTTCGAAAAAGGGACAACAATATTTTGTCATATATATATAAGTTGAGGCCTCCTTACAACGATAATTTTATCAAATATGACAGCCACCTAAGTAATTAATGTTTTCAAATTAAATCCATTTCCTGCATAATAACGCATTAAATGTTGATTTCGCTACCCAAAAAAAATATTTATGACTGTCCAAATTATTATTTTTATTTACGACGCACAAGTTATAAATGCAATAATATGTAGCACAGAAATTGCCAGCTTCGATCACCCTTCATAATCGTCAGGAAGGCAGTTAAGTTCAAATGTTGACCCGTATACGACGGATCGTATTTTACGTACATACGTATAAATATACGTGCAATTTCTTGCACTAATATATATATACACCTCTGCTTCCTTTCTCCTCCTCAAACCAACGCCAAACTACGTACAGTTAACTGCAGGTCATGGCCGCAGATGGATCACTGGAGAGCGGCACGCAGAGACTGCAACATGATGCTGCCAGGGAACCTTTCATCAAGAGGAAGACGGGTAAAGAATCCACGGGAATGGTATGGACCAGCACTGCTGTGGCTGTCTGTGGCTCCTTCGTTTTTGGAACCTGTGTAAGTTCTGATCCTCCTGAGATTGAACTTTGCATGTTTTATGGTTTCATGGCAGTGGTTTGATCTGAATTTTCTTACTTACAGGTTGGTTATTCTGCGCCAACTCAGTCCATGATCAGAGAGGACCTTGATCTTACTCTAACTGAGGTAATTTACAGTGGACAGGGCTGTTGATGATCTTTGCAGCAATCCTTGAAATGCATAAACTTTGATGCAGTTTTCAGTGTTTGGTTCTATATTGACCATCGGTGCAATGATCGGTGCCGTCACAAGTGGGTCGAAGTCCGATTTCCTCGGGCGAAAAGGAGTAAGAGATTGAATGTTTATTGTGTCTGTCAACAGTGAAAGAAAGTAACTGTTAGATTGTAGATTAACTTCCAAGTGATTTCTCTGAACAGGCAATGAGGGTATCTTCTATCATCTGCATTATAGGATGGCTTGCAATCTACTTTGCTCAGGTCAGTTTATCTCAGTTCTGGAACCAATTCAAGTGAGCATATGAATTATTTGTACTGACAATTATCTGCAGGAAGCAATGCTGCTTGATCTCGGACGGTTTATCACAGGTTACGGAATCGGGACCTTTTCGTATGTGGTATGCTATCTTGTTCAGTTTCTCTACAGAACATAAGTTTATTGTTCTTGGTTTGCAGCTATAGTTGCATATGTATCAGTATGAATCCAAAGAAAATGCAATGTTTGGATGCTTCATAGACCTCATTACTTAAACTAATATTCATGATCAGACAAATAACTATTAAGAACTATAAATTAAGTGAAAACCGCGGTACGTTCAACTTTTTTTTATTTGTTGTTGTCTAAAATGGAATTAGTAAGCATCATCAGTACTTTGAAGTATAAATGCAGAACAATAAACCAAGAAGTCGAATAATTTTACAGGTACCGGTTTTCATTGCAGAGATAGCACCAAAACGTCTTCGAGGAGGGCTTACAACAATCAACCAGGTGCAAAATTTTAGTTTGAATCTAATTCCTAATCATGTTGAGGGCTGACCCCTTTCTGATTGTGGTTTCTCTTAACTGCAGTTGTTAATCTGCTCTGGGTTATCGGCGGCTCTCATTGTCGGCACAATTGTTACATGGCGTAACTTGGCATTAATAGGTTAAGTGCAACATCTAGATGCCTGCATAAGAAAGATACACTTGAAAGTATCTCAAAATTTTCCAACATGTACCTACTGAAAGGGATCTCTAAAATGTATCTTTCATGCAGGACTAGTCCCATGCTTTGTTCTACTTTTAGGTCTCCCATTCATCCCAGAGTCTCCCAGATGGCTGGTATGAAAATTTATGCACAAAAAAATGTATACCACAATTTATGAAAGAATCAAACTCATTAGTCTTGATATCCCTACTTTGATCCTATAAGTCGATAATTCGAATCATACTCTATATTATTTTCAGATACTATCTCAATCAGAATTTTGTTCTACAAAAGAGAGATATGAATTAAAAGTAAGAAATTCTGAGTCATTGATCATCAATCACAGGCAAAACTAGGACATGAGAAAGAGTTCAAAATTGCTTTACAAACCCTTCGCGGTCGGGATGCTGATATCACTGAAGAAGCTGAAGACATCCAGGTTTTGTGTCCAGCAAGGGTCCATTTTGTAATCAAATATGCCAGAACTTGAAATGTTGTCAACTCAGGATAAGTAGCATTGATATACAGGAATACATAAAAGACCTGAACAGGCTTCCAGCAGTTAGCATTATGGACCTATTTGATAGGGCATACATTCGTCCTGTGATAGTAAGCAATTCCTTTTAACTCCACTTGAATATTTATCATCTTACTTCATGTAAGCCTCCCTGATTGACCATTTCAGGTTGGAGTTGGTTTAATGGTATTTCAACAATTTGGTGGTATCAATGGCATATTCTTTTATGCAAGTGAAACATTTGTATCAGCAGGTGAAGAAATGGATTTTGGTCAATTTAGTTACTTCTATGTTTATGATGCATGAAATAAGTAACCATTCTTCATTACATCCAGGATTTTCTTCAGGAAC
Organism: Pontederia paniculata; assembly: GCA_001647135.1. Lineage (NCBI taxonomy): Eukaryota > Viridiplantae > Streptophyta > Magnoliopsida > Commelinales > Pontederiaceae > Pontederia > Pontederia paniculata. Next base: position 4,587 of record LTAE01002631.1, on the reverse strand, counting down.
CCTTGGAACCATTTTAACAGGAAGCATTCAGGTATCGTTATATCAACATTTTTTTACTATTGCATTAGAGTTCATATTGAGAATATGAACGTCTATTTGTAGTAATTCTCTCAGCTCCTTTGCAGGTTCCGATTACAGCATTGGGTGCATTCCTGATGGACAAGACTGGTAGAAGACCTCTTCTAATGGTACCTATTAGTCTGATCTAATTCTGATGCTGGCTGCTGAGTGAGATGATTGATATAGTTTGAATTCTTTCTCCCAGATTTCTGCAACTGGAACTTTTGTGGGTTCTTTGCTAACTGCTCTTTCATTTTACTTTAAGGTAAATTCAATGCTTTGTTACCTTAATTCATCTTGGCATATGATATTTGAACACATTTTGTCACTGTATCCTAAGCAGGGTCAAGGGGATCATACAAACTTGGTTCCTGCATTAGCTCTTTCTGGCATACTGGTAAGTACAGATATCAGAGCCACTGATAAATTTATCTTCAAACTGGTAAATAGTTCAGGAAGTATGCTTACTGTTGCATGGAAACAGGTCTATGTTGGTTCCTTTTCATTAGGAATGGGAGGCATCCCTTGGGTTATAATGTCAGAGGTATGAAGAGACATTTAAAGTTTCACTAGTAAATTAAACAACTCCTTGTCCTGACTTCAAGCTGAATTAGTAAGATTAAGCATTCTGATTGCACCTGCAGGTCTTCCCCATCAACATAAAGGGAGTAGCCGGGAGTTTAGTAACTCTGGTTAACTGGTTTTGTTCATGGGCAGTCACATTTGTCTTTAACTTTCTGATGGAATGGAGCTCCTCAGGTAAACCTTTCAGGAACTTTGCTTGTTGTGTTGTATAGCTGTATGATTTAGACAATGGAGTTTACAACACAAGACAATCCAAAACAATTTATATACCTTCTGATTCTTGAAAACTTAATTAGTGCAAACTATTAAAAGTTTCTGAAAATTGTAACATAAGACACTACACAAATAAGACTAAAGACAAATTTTTGTTTGTTTTCAGGAACCTTCTTTATCTTTACTGCCATCTGTGCTGCAGCTGTTCTGTTTATAGTTAAGATAGTACCAGAAACTAAAAATCGAACACTGGAAGAAATCCAAGCATCCATGAAGTAGCAAAGTTGAAGTTAGTGATGAGTTACAGCTGGAAACCAAAAGAACAGATACCAAAAGTTTGTCAGATTAGTCTGATAACAGGCACATAAGTCTGATAACATTTAAGATTCACTGTTGGAAAGCTTATCATTTTCTTACAAAAGGTTTTACTGTTTTTCAAGGCATATATCATAAAAAGAACATTGAAATGGTACAACGATGAGTCATCATTGTACAACTTCTTGAACCACATTCTCTTTTGAAATTTCCATGCAAAGAGATTGAGTTAATGCATTGTGCTGTCAAGCTGATGAAATGATGACAAAGAGAGTGCATTGCATGCATGGCCATGTTGGGGGGATCCACAAAGTGTGGGATGGATGGATTCTGGAATATCCAATCACACAGAGCGAGGCATGCAGTGATGGAGATGGTTCATTACTAGCTCTGTTCAGGGCAGCCTCCTCTTATCTTCCTCTGTCAATTACATGCACCAGTTGCATGAATGCAAACTCATATTGTCAGATGAACAGCTCTCTTGCAATCAATGGCACAAATCTTTTATTATCTGATCAATTCAGTTCTTCTGATATTTTTTGAAGTATTAAACTCCATACATGTTTTCTCCTTCCACATCATACTTTTTTTTTGTTTCCTTTTCATTAAAAGAGTTAGAGCATAATATTTACAAAAAAAATAGAATTAGAATGGAGATATGTCATTATCAACAAGATCCAACTTTGTATACAATTAGAATGCAAACTTCTCTTTACTTGATCAGCAACTTGAAATATCGAATTAGATCTTTAAGTATCAGAAGAAAAAAGCAAATTGGGATATTCCACTCGAGATCCCAAATCTGTCTGACAAGTCTAATAAAAAAATGCACCCCCATTTGCATGTTCTCATTAATTCAGTCTTTTATTTTACTATTTTCTTCTGTTCGTTGATTGCTCAAAAGTTGTAGCGTCGTGGAACCCTCAGAACCCGCACGCTTGCAAGTTATATTTTATTATATGTATTATATATATAATATATGTTCATATATACACACTGACTCATGTATGTATATACCAGTAATAATACCCGCAATAATTAATGCAAAGGACAAAACTATGTGCTTGGGTTGCTTGGGAGTTGGGACACAACGATATGGGAAGTGGCCCTATCGCACTTGGAGAATTATACATGGATCACCATAAAAAGGGATATATTAAAAAAACAATGAAAATAAATATGCAATGGGCAATTTTTATTCAGTTAGAAAAATGTGAAATATACATTTGTATATGGCAAACATTAAGTTGTTGAAGAGCTTATCTCCCGGATTATTTGTTTTATGTTCATTTTTCTCATGTGATTAATTTGCATATATATCTTCACGCTCTAAATTCTAAGATCAAAATGAGTACGTAAAATTAAAACAAATTGACTATTAACCGATGGAACGATATAGTTTGTTCTTTTGTCTCTAATTGTGAAAACATAATTTTTTTTTCTTATGAAAATATAGTTTTTTTAGAGCTATTAATACTTGATTAATTTAATGTCGGACATAAGTGAAAAAAATATACTTTGATCAAATGTGACGACTTCATAAATTAAACTTGAGAATATTAACTCCCGTCGACTTTGAGACACAATCGAAATATAATTTATTTTGATCAATACTTATTACGTCATATTTTAAATTTCAAATGTTAATTAATACGATTTTTTCAGGCTTTTAATTAAAGAAAAAAAAATGACAAGATGGAGATAAGGTATATAGAAAAGTAGTGTGTATATGCAATGCATGGTTGTTCCATTATTGGCAAGTAGAAAAAGGATTCATTCCGTATGATGAGCGTACTCCCAAAATTCCACCGTCCAAGTACACCAAGTCGGCAATCAATCCCTTCTCCACTTGTCTATTTCTATTTCTATTGCTGGGGGAACGAGCCAACTACATGCAATGCAATGCAATGATGCATGGCCACATTGAATTGAATTGAATTAACACCCCTGCAAGCTATGCAACATAATTTTTTTTATTTTCTCTTTTTTTGGTAAAAAATAAAATCCATGTATAGAATTATTAACATCCGATTAATCTAATATTCGGATGGGTGCAAAAAAAAATAAATTTTAACCAAATTGATAGTTCTGGAGCCTCGAACGCGGACTACTTGCTCTCTTTTCGTCCTTCAATTCTAGAATATAGACTCGCTAATTAATTATGTCAATTAAACTTAATTATTTTTCTTTTTTTCACCAAATAGATTATATTGTAGACTTTATCAAATATAAATTTTTTTTATACTTTTATGTCTATCCACTTTTGTGTCTATCAAAATTGAATATGAATTATCTATTTAAAAAGTTCTTATCCAAATACATAGAGCCCTAAAATATTCAATATTGGGGAAGGATGAGAGAGCGAGTTTAGTACCAAAAAAAATGTAAAATTGGAAAATGAATACTTTGAACATGGTCCTTATTATCTATAAGATGTGCGAATCACCGTTTTATTAAGTTGGTGAAACGTATCCATTTTTCCGCGAATTAATTAAATTACTAATTCTACACAACTTAGATATCAATCAATGAAGCAAAGGTATAACGCGGTCAAGACACAAATTTGAAGAAAAATTGATAATGTGGGTTTCAACTTTCAACAAATTGAAAGTGATTTGTGAATGGACTTTTTTTTATCCTATTCCTAGGTATCCTAATGTTTCTATGCGAGTCGTTGGGTCATTAAGCCATCAATTTTGCATTTGGAATTGCTTTTTATATTTTTTTCATGAAAAGAAAAGTATGTCTATCTTTTGTTATGCAAGGTGTTTGAAGAAGTTTGTATGGTTGTCTGTTTTTTCAATCAAACTCAAAGCCTGTTTTTTACTTATTCTCATTGAAGTAAATAAATAGTATTGGCATTGTTCATATGTTTTTCGTTTATTATTTTTTATTCAAGGTATATTTTAATTGAAATAAAATAAGAGTAATTAAAAAGAAAATTGAAAACAATAATATATTTCCCCTTGTTTAGATAAAATAAAGTATTTCAAAGGAATGGAAATCATTATTTTCACAATCCTCTTAATTAACTAAAATTAATTTATTTTAAAGTAGCACTAAATGAAGAGAAAATAATTTTATCTCCTATTAACATCTTTTCTCTTCAAACTAGAATTAAGGAAATTCAGTCCACTACTAATTGAATAAAGATTTTGTTCATTTTTAAGTCCTAAAAAGGTAGTACAAAAAAAAAAGTTTCCCAAGTAATTGTATGTTTACCAAAAACAAATAAAGCACCAAAAACATTCTCCCAAAATGTTTATTCTTCCTCAAATTATGTTGTGTGCCCCAAAATGTGCCATTCATCAAGCAAAAACATTCAATGATATCCTTTTTTGGGGGGTGATTTGAATGCCATATTTCATCTGTCCATGCATGGACCTCTCTCTCTCTCTCTCTCTCTCTCTCTCT
>LTAE01002630.1:30214-42553 GCA_001647135.1 Pontederia paniculata | reverse complement strand
CTTTGGTTGACCGGTCATCCCCTGATCCCTCTTCATATATCCACTCCTTCATTCTTCAACTCCTCTTCACATGTATTTTTTCTTCAACATCTGTCGACCACTCTATGTTCTTAGGACGGCGCTGCACACATATGCTTCTTCCTTAGATGTCTTCCATGTGCATAGGTCGTCCATTCTTTTAGCTTCGGTCGATCTAACATCTCCTGAACTTGAATCAACCTGTTATAGAATTCAGCTCAACAAGTTCATCAGTACAGACTAAGTTCACTTAAAAATTTATGATAATCAAAACACACTCGGGATCCTAGATTCAACAGAGTTCATTATTCTCTCACTATCACCTCTACCAAAGAGAGAACAAGACAAAACTCGATGTGCATAATGAAGGATGGGGTTTTGAACACGTGCTTTTGGCCAATTGATAGTTGAGATGCGCCTCTCCAGTGGTGGTCCTCCAAAAATCTAGGCTCGAAAAGTTTGTTCGAGTGTTTTTGTCTCCCACGTTGGTGAATTGATAAGATTCATTGAACTCCACAAGTGAAAGCATGAACCTCTATTGTAGAGCCTGAATTTGATGGCACATCCTGAGTGTCGTTGGTCGATGATGAGGAATGCGAGAAACTCTAGAATAATCTCCTTGTATGTGGGCTAGTAGCTATGAATGAAGTGGTTTGCCTCGATATTGTCGAACATGATGAGTATATCATTGCGCATGTTGAACATCATCATGGTGGCATCATGTGTAACACAGGTGGGGGTCAACTTCCACTGCTCATACATCTCGGCCCTCCTCCTTTGATAGTTATCTCGTGGAATAATTTAAATAGCACACTCAATGAGATGATCGATGAGCTTCTCCCGGGTGGCATTTTGATCTTCGGCGTTTTGGAATGGCCGTCAGTACAACTGAAGTCCTATATGACATGTAGAAAGTCGCATCCGACGAGGCATGTTGGCAAGTGCTCTAAAAATGTCTTCGCGACTTGCTTCTGGACTTCACGATTTGTGAATGGCGTTTAATGGTCGTGATTTGAGGGATTGGGAAGAACAAAGCCCGTTACGGGCCGTTTGATTTAAGTTGTAGTGGTAGTTACGACATATTTCATGACCAAGAAAGGATCGTTCATTGTTTTTGAAGTTGGTGTTGCGACTTCTTTCTTCTTCACACTATCGAGGATAGCGTCGGCGAGGATCATAGATGATCGTTTAGATTGTTGGTGCTTTGGGGTTCTGGTGAATCATTATTGAGGGTGGATGCTGGCCGTGTGCGCCTTGATGCTTGAGAGATTGAAGTGGCAATCAACGACGTGCGTCAAAGGCGCGTGTGAAGGCGGGGAGAGAATAAATGCCATGCTTCTTCCTGTCGTCATCGAAGAAGATGGAGACGGCGTCCGAAAATTAAGTTGAGGTTGGCTTCGAGGTTGTGGCATGATTGAAGAGCGTGAGTACGTCGACTCTGAACCTCACGTTAAATAGATTCACGATCTCTCTCCAACGGTCATGATCATGGATAATCATGCGCGAAAGAGCCATTACCTCGACAATGGCTGTGAATCTACAGGAGACGGTTAGAAGCATTAAACATACCTGTTCATGGCCCATGAAAGAGTGTTCACGACTGTAAAAACTTGTGACTTCTTCAAACGTTCGGTCACAGCCGTTTAGGTTCTTGGTCACGGCTGTGAAAATATGGTAGCTGATTATGGGTCTTCTGTCACAATCATGAATCTGGGTTCATGGCCCGTGAAATTCAATGTGGTTTTCCTCCCACTTTGTAGCAGCCGTGAAGTTCTATAATTTGTCGATTGGCCTCTAGTAACATGTTAAGCACTAACTACACATCAAAATTGCATAAAGAAAATCATATAAGTTCAATTAAATAAAGCTAATGGTTTGGTTGGGCCTAATAGTTCAAATGATTTAACACAAAATTCAAACAAGTCAATCAAGTAAAGATGGTCTAAATGAGGAAAATCTAAAAAGAAAAGTTTAAGGGTTTGACTCTTCCATATGACAGATTAGGGGTTATCCCGACGTGTGGATGTTCTCTCATCCTCACATGTCGCGTCCTCAATTAATTGGTCCATTATTATGTCTAGTTCGTCTTTATCATTTTCCTCATATGCATTTATGGCAAAGCATGAGGATGCATTCACTGGATGTTATAGTGCCTTCCCAAGATTAAAAGAGATGCCATTGTCATCAACTCACATGGTTACCTTCCCTTGTTGATAGGGGTATTCACCGAGTCGGATCAACTCGATGAACCCGACGATCCAAACGGATCCGAACCAATCCAATCTCATTTGGGTCGGAATGGATCGTTGGTCATGTCGGACCCAAACCGACCCGATCATAATCCGATCGTTAATGGATCGGGTATGGGTCTAAATTTTTTGAAACTGATCAACCCGACCCAATCTGATGACCCTAACTTTTATATATTTTTTATTAAATTTGAACCATTTTGTTATTTATAAGAATTTTATATCACTTTAAAATTTAAAAATATTAAAAAATTTATACTTTATATCCTTTAAAATCATTACAAACCTTTAAAATATATATTTTTCTTTCTTTTTTTTAAATATAATTGATACTAAATAGTATAAAAAAATAATTAAAAATATATAAAAAATTCACTCGGGTAAACCGATGACCTGACCCAATCCAACCTGACCCAATGGAGATCGGGTTGGATCGAATTTGATGGATAACTTGTCATCAACCCGACCCAATCTAACTCGAACAAAATCAATCGGGTTGTGAACACTCCTACTTGTTGAACATCTATGAGAGTCTTTCATATTGCTTAGAACAATCGTCCCAGTATAATTGACGCCTTCTCCCAAGCCTGCATGTCCATTACCATAAACTCGTTTGAAAAAATGAATTTGTTTACCTTTACCAATACATTCTTTTGGACTCCTTTGGGCTTCTTGATTGATTGATCTGCTAGTTGTAAGAGCACATTCGTCTCTTTTAGTTCTCCTGTCCCCATCTTTAGGTATATGGAGTATGGCATCAGGTTGATGCTGGTGCCTAGGTCACAAAGAGCATCGTCACACTGGAAATCTCCTATGGAGCATGCAGTGGTGAAGCTTCCCGGATCTTGAAGCTTCTGCGGCAAACCCCTGTGACATAAAGAACAACACTAAGGTGTTAGTTTAATCACTCTTGTTTCCTCGATCTTCCTCTTATTACTCAGTATTTACTTCAGAAATTTGGTATAACTCGGCATATGAGTAAGTGCTTCATGAAAGGGAATACAAATATGCAGTTGTTTGAACTTCTCCAAAAATTTTGTGAACTGGTTGTCCAACCTCTCCTTATTATATTATGTTGGTAGGGATATTGAAGATTTACTTATTGCAGGTGGGGGTCTAGGTCTTGTCTCTTTTATCTTGATCCCAGCATCTTTGAATTATGTGTCTTGCACTTGGCTAGAAGAGAGACTGGGGCCTTGCAGCTGGAGTCCACTCCTTGTGGTGATGGCCTTAGCTTGATCCTTCCGCATATTCTTTACAACAATAGCAAAGGAGCTAGGCTGTCTTTCAGCAATGATGTTTGCTAGTTGTCCCACTTGTGTCTTCTGATTCTTGATTACAACATCATGGTTGCCGAACTTGGATTCTATTGTGGTCATAAATTTTCCTAGGATCTCCTCTATATTGCTTTTTTTATTCTTGCCTGGGAGGAAACAAGTGGGATTTTGCTGGTGACGATTAACCCAAAAGTAGTTTGGGTTCATCCTGAAACCATGCTGAAATCCAGAGTTGCATGTGTTGTTGTTCCTAAAAAAATTATTTGCAACATAATTGGCTTGCTCCATTTGTTGTTGCATGACATTTACTCCATTAGGACACTCATGATTGGGATGCCCTTCACCACAGAAATCGTAGGTCACTTTGTTGACTTTATTAACAGTTTCCCTTCCCATCAACTGCTCCACATTCTTATTCAGGGCTTCTAGTTGAGTAGTGATGTGCGTGGCATTGTCCACCTACTGAATGCTAGCTTTCTTCTTAGGCATTATCATGTCATTCTTCCAATGTGTGAGTGCTAAGTTTTCTATCATCTTGAACACATCTTTAGGTGACTTGTCATAAATGGTACTTCCTGCTGAAGTATCCAGTAGGCACTTGACTCTTAAGGAGGCTCCATTGTAGAATGCATAGATAAGTTCATAAAGTTTAGATAAGTTCATAAAGTGACATTTTGTTATACGGAATTCTAGCAACTATCTCCTAGAAGTGCTCCCATGCTTTGTGCATTGATTCAATATCCTGTTGTACAAACGTCTTGGCTTAAGAGATAAGCCTCATCGCTTTCTGGGAAGGGCAGTATTCATTATAAAAAAACTTTCTTCAGCTCCTCTGATGCCATGATGATGCTCGTAGGGATTGTAGATAGCCATGTGGATGCTTTTCCCCTAGTGTGAAAGGAAAAAAACTTGAGTCTGACCACATCGTCAGACACTCCATTGAAATTGAAGGCCTAGTACAACTGCATAAACTTGTGAACATGGTTGAAGGGGTCTTCGTCTTTGTTCCACAGAACTCATATTGCACCATCTGAAGGGGTCTTCATCTTTGTTCTCGTAGAACTCATATCGCACCATCCGGATTGTGTCATATTGTATTTGGAAATTGGCATCCACTCAGGGAATAGTGATGCCCCATTGTCTCCCCTGTAGCTGACTGAGCTTGTAATCTCGCATTGTCCTATAAGCGGGTTGGGCTAGAAGAAAGACATCATACTAACCTCCATGTTCGAATTGCCCAACTGATTATTATCCGCCATCATATAGGTGTTTGCACTAGTTCTTTGGTTGTGGCATAATGTTCGCTCGATCTCAAGGTCAAACAAGAGAGGACCGCCTGAGCTTCTCGTGACGCGTCTTGCTATGGATCTTCCTTAAGAAGACTTAGAGTCTAGGTTATGATCTATTCTTGATTCTCAATGCCTATACGATCACAAATAAGGAAAAAAAACAAGAAAAAAGTGATAGAACTCAACTAAGAATGTGTCTAAAAATGATTCAATTATCTGGCAAAGGCATTAAAAAATTGATGCCAAAAAATTACACACGTGGAATAGCAAGTATACTAACCACGCAAATAATGACGTGATGAGGAATGTCGATCTCCCGAGGACTAGAATATCATCCATTAAACCTAATCTAAACTGAGATTGGGGATAAAAATTAGGTTTTGATTTTTCAATAAAGGAAAGAAAGAACAAAAAAAATAAATGACCATAGGCTAGGTCAATGGCAATAAGATCAACCGGATAAGAGGAATGATGTTCTATCTAAATCACCAAACTGAAGAATTTCTAGATCTAAGAGGAAATGAGATTTCTGATCTAGCAAAGGGAATTCTATAGTTTTACTCCATAAGTGTTTCAACCTTGAATTAACTATTAAGGTTTGAACTACACAAAGATTAACCCTTTTGGTTTTTAATCCCGTATAAGTCCAGACCTAAAGCATTAATGACATTGACGGGCATCTTCTCCAGCTCCGACAACCTACTCTCTTTGCATTCACGGTCATGAAATCTACTTCACGGGTCGTGAAGTCCCGCACCGATCATCCTCTATGGAGAACCTCTCTACGTTCATGCCCGTGAAACTCTCTTCATGCGTCGTGACATTCTCTATGTCAAAAGGCTCACGATCGTGAATTTTCTTCACATGTCGTGACTACTACCTTCATGGCCGTGACGGACAACTCACAATACATGAAATACACCTGCATCACTCTCTTCATTGACAATTTCACCGCTGTGAAATTCTCTTCATGAGCCGTGAAAAGTTTTTGGACTAATCTTCTTCATCTCAGTCACGCTCGTGAAATTCTCTTCACGGGCCGTACACATCTTATCACGATCATGACGCCTCTTTTCACGATCGTGATGCCGCTCTGCATCACCGCCCCTGCTCTATTTTTTGACATTTTTTGACGCTATGGAGCACCGCAAGAAGCAAAAGATGCATCGTGACACTGCTGATGAATCTACTGATGATGGACAGATTGGCGCCCTCCTGCCATCTCCTGGAGATCTGCTGAACAGCACCACTGTTATTGCGGCATAAACATGATGGACTTCTCCCTAACATGTTTTACTCACAAGGAGATCATGTTCTATCTCGGGATGAAGGATGATATCACACTCCTATTTGACGGCATCGGGATGGGCCATTTTCTGCAGCAAGCATGGCCCACATATAAAGAGATAACTCTGGACTTCTTGAGAAGCTTAAAGATGACCAACCCGGAGGGCAAAGGCAACAAAACTTCCATGTTGAATTTCCAGATCTACAATCAGCTTTCTATCTGACTATGGACAAATTTAATGACATCTGTCACTTTCCAAGGGATGGCGTCGGGAAGGTTCCAAATGAATTTAATGCTCTAGCCATTTGGTAAGTGGAATGACGAACCTGAACTATCGCTATGCAAATAGTAGTCTCATCCAGAATCCTATTTTTTGCTATGTTCATCGGGTCCTCTCTAATACTATCTGCAGGAGAGGCAGTAGTGTTGGGTTGTCTGACGAGATGGAGTTATTTTTGCTACACGCTATGGTGGAGGGCATCGGGATCAATGTGGGTGCGTTCATTTTAAGGAATTTTGAGAAGCACACAAAGAAGGACAAGGGCAAGCTCATCATTGGAGGCCTGATCAAACCCACCACTGAGCACTTTGGGATCCACCTTTCTGATTCTGCATGGATCCCTAGGAGTATATATTTAAGATTCAGAATATCTATGTGACTTGTCTTGGGGGAAGGTGAGAGGCTCTTTGATGCACTAAGAGGGTGGTAGGAGAAACGTATTGGTCTAGAGGATGTAGATTATGATGGAATTGTCTTGAGTCATTCCTTGTGCTTGCTTGAGCACAAGCAAGTTGCTAAGTTTGGGGGAGATTGATGCATGTTACTTTTAGCATGCTTTACATGGCATATTTAGTATACTAATTAATTTGTCCATGACATGCATCATTTTACTTAATTTTTGGTTTGTTTCATATGAGTCAGTATCTGCTCAAACCCTTATATATTTTGACAAGATTGCATCAAAAAGGGGGAGGAAGGCAGTACAAATTGACAAGAAATAAATTCTTTAGAAAATTAAAAGTTAAAGTTGTTGTTATGACCATGATGAGCAATGTCATGATCGTGACTGCAACGGATGAAAAATTGAGGAAATTGTCACGATCATGACAGGCAATGTAAAAGTTGTGACCGCACGACATTTGACACCATACATTATCACCGTTGTGATGGACATCTCATGACCTTCGTCGCAAGCACAACAATATGAAAGTCAATTAATCATGACTGTGAAGATGTTGTCACGATCATGACTACAAGGAGGATTTTAATTGACATGATTGTGAAGGAACATATCACGACCGTGAAGACATGATACACGAGCGTGATCGCGAGCGTGAAGAGTAATTACTTTGAAGATTCATGACTGTGAAATCTAGTTCACGGTTCGTGAAGATATCAACGATGCTTACACTCACAACCGTGAAATTTAGATCACTGGTCGTGAACAATTTAGAGATGGCAATGAAGTTACGTTCATGGCTATGAAAGCCAGTTCACGACCGTGACAGTTACCTCCATGCCACGTGAATCTTAAAAAAAATATTTTATCCAATTTTCTACCAGATTTAACCAGACTTCCATCCAAGGGTGATTTTTGGCCTGATTTCATCAGATTGAATAGTTGGAGATTGACTTAACTTCCAAAGATTCTCAAATCCTCTCTTTAGTATAAATAAAGTCAAAACCCCTTCTAAAAGGAGGTTGGCTCTTAGGGAGACTATTTTGACTTTCTCCCTTTCACAGAGACCAAGTGCTGGTGCAAAACGTTGCTACAGTTCTACAAAGAAGAAGAAGACAATGTATTCACGGGAAGACTGTTATGTGATACTACAATAGACTCTTGTATTTTGTTTCTCTATTTTGGGATGTACTATTTCTATTGTCTACTCATGTATTGTTCTTCTATTGAGTAGTTTGTTTTATGGAATTGTTGAACCATATTTTGGATTGGATATTGTATGAATTGTTTCTTTTTAACATGGATGTTGTTTTTAATGCTTTTGCTTCCCTGTGATGATCATGAGTTTATATCATTGACTAGTTAGTGTGATTGATTTCATGAATTTGAAGTAGTGGACAAATCGATTTTTTAATATAAATCATAGCATTTCATGTCACAATCTGAATTACTCGCTTGAGATTTCATATTGTATGGCCTGTTGATGGGACTTGTTTAAGCAATTAACAATATAGGTTTTTGCAAATCTTTCATGCAATTTAGATTAGGATTTGACTGTGGTGGATTGAACGTCCCCACAAAATCTAACTTTGAAATAGGTGATTGTACATATTGAGGGAATCACAATTTTAGCAACCTTAGTCAATCATTAGGAACAACTTATGCTTAATTTAATTCAATCTGAAATAGTGGTGAACAAAATCTCCAATTTCCCCAATTTGATTTTAATTATCTCAATATATTTTTCGAACTCCCATTCTCTCATTTCTTTTATTTATTTTTTCCTTTTATTAGCATAAAAATATGAATTTGATTATGAATTGAACTTTTTATCTATCACCTTGGTTTAAATAATTTAATCACAACAATCCTCGTGGAAATGATATCCCCTCTCATCTTCTATATTACTTGTGCGATCAATATAGTTGCTGACATTTTTTTTGTGCTGCTAGATTTTACGCATCATTTATGGATGAACATCCCTACATAGCATTCATCTATGTACACCCATAATGGAGGAGATCTCTAGGGGCATATGATAAACTTATCTACACCCCTAATGGAGTGTGAACATTTGTATGCCCGATAATGGAGCATGAACATTACCTACACCCTTAATAGCAGATATCCCTAGGTAGTATTTAGGCATATAATAAATTTTATAGTATTCACATTATGAACCCGTAAACCTTGGATCATCATATTAATATGATTATGTACCCAAACATCCATTAACGGATCAACATCTTATTTTCTTAAAAAAGAACTACTTAAAATATGTGAAACCACTTATTTTAATTTTAAAAAATATTATGTTTATTCTTCTAAATGTGTGGAATACTCATATTCCACACTTTCCTCATATTCTAATTATATTTTATTTTCGTTTTTTAACTATATATTATTATTTATGGTTTATATCATTTAGTTACAAAATAATTAAATACGAGATAAGATATTCATCATTAAATATTTAGTTAAAAAATAATATATATTATTTTTTTATTCTCTTTAATCCAAACACAAGATAGAATAGGATTATATTTTGGATTATATATAAGAGTACAATATTCTATTATTTTATTCGGGACTTATGGGTGTAATCAACTATTATTTTTCTCCCTTCTTTATTTTTTTCTTTCTTTGGAATCTAATTACTGAATTATTTCCTTTTATGTTTCTAATCGATTCGAAATTAAATTATAAATATCATATTTTCTAATATTTCGGATAGTTACATTTGATGTGACATTATTTACATTAGTAATAATATAAAATTATTATTTCATTTAATAAAAGAATTAAGATCGATGCAATTTTCCACTTTATGTTTATAGTCTACCAAAATTAGTAACTTTAAGTCGTATTTCAAAAAAAATATTATTAGATAATTTATTTATTGTAATGCCCTCAAAATCACACCTTGTCATATGGTAAAATCATAACTTTACGGATGCTACCGTCTTACATCAGTGACTTTTTTTTTTACCAATTCATTGGTCAATACTATGTACATGTCATTGCGAAAGTCATTACTTGACCTATAACCAGAACCTATGCTATGTGCAAGTCATTCATCACGAACATCATCATGCTACCACTGCGCAATCATCATCTATTTATACCTATTTGCCTGCAGGATCAAAATGCAGGGAAGACAATCCTCCCATGAGCTATGAAGCCCAATATGTATAGGATAATAATTCAATAGGGTAAAACATATATAAAGATATCATTAAAACCTTAACTTTAGTTTCAATTTCTTTACCTTCTCCTTTACTTTGCTTTACCTCTTTCATTCAGTGACCTCAATCCATCAGTATCAATCTCTTTCATCTTTCATTTCAACAACAGTGACAGTAACATCAGTTACACCTAACTCTCATGGTGTATAGTATATAGTATGTTAATGTCCAGTTCATTATTCTTCTTTTCATTAATCTTGGTAGAATATTTTAATTCAATCAGTAGTGAGCAATTAGCAGTACATGAAGATTCCAGCGATCCGTCGTCATAATGGCTAGATAGGCCATGGTGTCAACCCTAGACCCATCAGTCAGTCTTCAATAACCGTAGTCCCAAAGGACTGAGTAATAGTTGATCTAGAAGAAGTCAACAATGATTCAGGACAAATTGATTGTTGTTTCTTAAGGAACTATTTAACAATAACAATAATAGTAGGGATAAATCTCTCAGTCCGTTGGGGCCTTCCCCTTCATGTGACAAATTCAAACACAATCATTAACATATTTCATCCTTCATTACCTATTATGCTAAGTTCACATGAGAGTATACTAACCCTACCTCAATCAAGTACAATCAATCAATTGAACATTACATCAATCATCCCGGGACAGGCCCGCGTCAGGTGTGACACGACCCGTGTTGTTCTCGGGTTAAGCGTGTTCAGAACACACATTTCAATCACGTCTTTTCAATCCAGCAATGCGGACCATGTTAGGGTAACACGGACCATTTTGTCTGCAGTTTTCTTCAGAATTCATATTTTATTCGGGAAAAGGCTCCATATGTGTTGGAGAGGGACGCGATCGTTTCATGGCTTCATTAGAGTTCACAGAACACAACCCGTGTCACGAGGACCATTTCGTTCAAGGCAACCGACGCGGTCGGGACAGTCGTGTCAAGGTGAAGCGGCTGCCCTTGGAGTGTTTCATGCCGGCACGCGAACCGTGTCATGGGGAACACGGTCCGTGTGCGGGTGCAGGTTATTCATTAAATCATTATTTTCTTTTAATCATTCTTTTTACTCTATCATATGTATATGAAAAATCCTAAAGTTGATCCTCCTAATTACATACCTTGATTTTTCGACAATCAATCTCACTTCTTCTTTATCGAGACGCGGTCCATGTCTTACTCGGACACGATCCATTTTCCTAGGTCTTCACGGTGCTCTGACGCCTGGTTGAAACATGGTCTGTGTCGACGGTCTGTCTTCTTCCTTTTCCTTGACAACACGGCCCGCGTCTCCTATTGACACGGTTTGTGTTCACCTTTTCTCCTTCCATGCGCCGCCGAGGAGAGAGAGGAGAGAGAGAGAGAGAGAATATCTCATTGCCTTGGGTTTGAGAGAGAAGAAATTATCAGGTGATGGGAAGGGTTGAGTCCTATTTATAGGGAAGACAATTCATCCATATATGGAGTTTGAATTCGATTAAAATTCTATAAGATAATATTTCATATGTTTAGGAGTCCCTTAAATATTTATCTATGTAAGATTAGGAATATTAATTGATAAGAAAATATAATAATTTAACTTCAATTCAAATTCTTTTTCTAATCTTAACTAACTATATCTTTCCTTATCTTATCATATCTATGCTTTATTTTATTTTTTTTATTTTAAAAATCTGAGGTGTTACATAATAACCTCCTTAAAAATAAATTCGTCTTCGATTTTGTCAACATCATCTGATTCCTCAAAATTTCTCCTTTATTTCCTATCTTCCAATATGATCCATCAATGTAAAGATAATCCAATAATCACTAAATCATGTCAATGTCCTCATATCATATATCTTAATCACAAGTCAATATTTCAATCACGATCATGATCATAACCTTAAAAAGAATATCCACTTAAATTCTCTAAAATCCGTATCCTCAAATTTAACATCGAAAATCATATAATCCAATTCTCATTTCATAGTTTAATCATTCAAAATTATAAGATAAATATCTCTCTTTATCTACTCCTGTAGAAGATCTACTAATAAGCATTTCATCCTCAAAACATTCTTCATTTATATTATCCCTAAATAACCTCCTTAGGAATCATGTTATATCTTTTCATTAAGACAATGTCATAAATTTTCCATCATAACTAATCCTCAATATTCATCATTCGTTGGAGAATCAATCCTAGTTTAAATCCAGAAGTTCATCCATTTTTCTTCTCATCATTTAAAATAAATTCAGATCATGATAACCTCCTTAGGACTCGACCTATATCCTTCTTGATGACGCGGTGCCTGTTCATGATGTTTGCACATGAACTCTATCTATTTGGAGACAACT
>LTAE01002630.1:0-25902 GCA_001647135.1 Pontederia paniculata | reverse complement strand
TATATAATAAATATATTTTCATACATCTTCTTATATAATATATATTACTTATTAATATAATAATATCATATACTATTATTTAGTTACTAATTTACCTATTTATAATATGATCATATTAAATATATATTATTTGATATGAAGTAGAGGTCGAGGTCAGCCGTTCGATATAATCATAATATATACTAATTTACCTATATTTTGTTATATATAAAATTAGAACTTCTTTTAGAAAATAGTTTAAAATTTATAAAAATAATAAAATAATAGTGACCCGGTCCGACCCGATTTAGCACAGCATGGCACGGTCGGCACGAACGAATTTGGGGCGGGCCGGGCCGGGCCGCTCGGATGCCAAATTTAGCACGGCACGACACGACACGATTTTTTCGAGCACGGCACGGGCACGAACACGAGCACGGTCAAACACGAGTTGACTGGCACGAGCACGACACGAGCACGCACGAATGTCCATCTCTACCCTCGGACCCTGCAGCCATGGTCAACGTGCGAGAGGTGAATGTGAAGCCCTCGTATAGCTACGGGCAGGAATCCCCTCGATGCTCAATCAACCACACTATCCCCGCCGTTGTTTTCTCCATCTCCGGATACACTGGGAACTACTTCCACGACTTCACCGATGTCTTGGTCCCTCTCTTCCAGACCACCCGACGCTACGACGGCCAGGTGCAGCTCCTCGTCACCAATTACAAGGAGTGGTGGATCATGAAGTACCAGCCGTACTTTAAGAAGATCACGCGTTACGAGATCATTGACTTCGACAACGACGATAGGGTGCACTGCTTCGGGCATGTCACCGTGGGCCTGAACAGCGACAGGGACTTGGTGATCGAGCCCTCCACCTCTCTCATGGGGCACTCCATGGTCGACTTCGCTAAGTTTATGAGGGACGCGTATGGCTTGGAGCGTGACCGCGTAATGGGGCCCGCCGCCGATCGCCCCAGCAGGAGGCCGCGGTTGCTGCTCATAGCGCGAGGGAGGACGAGAAAGTTCATGAACTTGGACGAGATCGTTCTCACGGCCCAGAGGGTGGGGTTCGAGGTGATGGTGGCGGAAGCCAAATTCGGTGGCGTGGCCGAGTTCGCCCAAGTAGTGAACTCGTGCGACGCCATAATGGACGTCCACGGTGCGGGGCTGACCAATTTCGTGTTCCTGCCCATTGGCGCCATCGTGATCCAAGTGGTGCCCTTCGGCGGACTGGACATGATTTCCGGGAACTACTTCCGGGAGCCGGCGAAGAGGATGAAGCTGCAGTACTTGGAGTACACCATAAGCGTGGAGGAGAGCACGCTGACAGAGCAGTATCCGAGGAACGATACGGTGTTCACTGACCCCAAGTCCATCCACCGGCTGGGGTGGAACCAGATGGGAGCTATTTACTTGGACAAGCAAAATGTGATGCTTGATGTGAAAAGATTTAGGCCTGTCCTCAAGAAGGCCCTCAAGATTCTGGGCCACGATGAATCATAGATTTACTTTTTCCAATAATGTCCCATATGTTTCATACAAAAAAGAAAATAAAGTGTTATAATTTGTCGATAATTCAATTAAGAAATTATTAATTCACAAAGAAGGGTTAGATTAAACATATTTGATTGTTTTGCTTCCCAATTTAGTTGATTGACAAATATTGATAAAAACTTGATGCGAAGATTCATCACAAAAAAAAACATACGATAGCAAGTGCATTAATCATTTAAATAATATAATATAACGAGTACAAAATTATTGATCTTATGAAGAACAATGAACAAACTATCTAATCTCAGATGTTAATAGGCGGAGACATGGATATTGGATTGGGTTTGGTTCTACATTGGTAATGAATTATATCTAAAGTTAGGATTAAATTATGCTTAGCTTTTTTTGATATCTAACTCAAGTGATGAATAACAAAATTAACTTTCAGATGAATTAGGGACACCTAGATTATGATCTCTCATTTCGGGTGATGATCAACTATCATAAATTTAAATGAACTGAGAACAATCCATTCTGGATCAACTCTCAAATCCACTCAGTTTGTGATGCAATAAATTGTGACTCATAAACTATTAATTATTCTATCCGAGATCATATTAACAGACCACTAAATCTAACATGCCCTTCAGACTCTATTAAGTTCAGACATTTATTGCATCAAATAACTAGTTGATGATCATGTCAACAAGAAGTTGGAATTAATAAAAGATGCGTCAGTAGTCTAATAATCAATCAAAACAAATATGAAGAAAAGCACTACACATAGCAATCATGTTCATGAAAATTAAAATTATCATGGAAAAAAGTTTACAAGTTTTTCCATGATTAAAATTATTACAAACAAACATCAAAATACATCAACTAAATGTTCAGAATATAAAACTCTTCATCCCAATGGAACAAGGAATACTTTGGAAAACAATGATAAGCCCATGCACAATCCTCCTTCTTAGTTAAACCACGGAAAACTTTTCCAACACCTCCCTGAATTGCTCCCACGCTCTCTGCTTCAAGGCACATGTTGACAACTCCTAGCATGCGGCTCTAGACTTTCAAAGGATATATATATAGCCTTCTCATCTCTAGTTAGGGCTTCCCTAATGTTTTGTGAGGTTAGGAAATCTTTCCATGTCCCATTACAAGGGAACCCTTTCTTTAAATTTCTAATAAGTTCTATGGCTAAAATTTAACTATGCAAAATACTTCCAAATCTTTATAAAATTGATTCCCAAGGTTGTTGAAGTGATAGGAATCCTTCTAACTTCAAAAATACTTCAAAAGATTACAAAATATGAATTTGGACCGTTTGTCACGTCGCATGATATGTTCTCATGGTCTATGAAGCTTCGAGATGTAGTATAAATATTCGTCTTCATGATCCATGAGACAAAGTAACGACATGTATCTCATGTAGCGTTAAGAATTAACAACTACTAACTTTGGTACTTACGACATGTGACAAGATATAATGGCCCATTAAAATGATGTCTTTAGAATCGCTTAAGCCTATTAACATTGTGACTTCTGTAGTGCCTCATGAGGTGTATGGTAATATCCCATTACATTCAGACTTTACGAATTATCCCCCAGGCTAGGTCGTGACTTCGGCATCATGGTTGCAACTCAAGATTTCACTACCTGTTATATTGTCTCATGAGTCATGACCCATTAAATACTGAATTATTGAATTGAGTCTCCTCAGGGGTGTCGTGATATTTCATAATGGCTCATTAAATTATCTTGTTGATCTATAAGCTCTTTGTCACGCTCATGATATCCATGTAACGACCCATCAAATATGTCAGAATGGTCCTTTTTGATGTGAATCGACTCCTTTTTACTATGTAGTATATTCTATCCTTTTTTCATCTTCCTTCATATGATTTTCTGCAAATAAACATTGAAACATGGATAGATTCTTGATTCGATGAAGCAAAAGCAAATAAACGTTAAAATGGATGCATGCTATGATAAAATCATACTAAATGCAAGCCTAAAAACTTGTTGGATTTTGCGTGTGTCATCTATCCAAGAAATAAGTCCACTAACAAAGATTTTAATGATAATGAACTACAATGGAAAGACGAGTAGTAACAAATTATTCAAATATTGAAAAAAATGTGAAACAATGCTCCAAAAGGTTTATCAAAAATTAAAAATGCGAACATACAAAAAAGTTAGTAAAAATCAAATAATTAATTGATCCTTTTAGAAAGCCGATCAACCAGCTATAAAGTTGGTCGATACTGAGATAACATTGGTTGATGTAAAGTCAGGATGGGAAGATTTTTAATCTTTACCATAGGTTCACTCTCTATATCACTAGAATAAGTAGCAACTAAGGATTTTAGTTATGTAGATTATCAATGTGTGTGAAGGATACTATTTTTCACACTCTGCCACAACTTCAGTAACTCTTTGTAGGGTTAACTTATTTTACCTGTTGTGGTGTCATTAACATCAGATAGTAAGCAATTTTGCATACACACTTGAAACTAAATATCCTTTAAGGCTTTAATATATGAATGTTATGTTGATGTGCATCTCCTTCAAGATCTCCAAAAAATCTAAAAAAATATTGATCACATGAAGCCTGCAACATATCTTATGGGAATGGCATCACAAATTGAATAAATATTGGCAGCACGTTTAGTGAGTTTCGAATTTAGACACCGTCTTGAGGACTCCTTAGAAATAGCATCCAATTTTTTTCAAAAAAAATGGCTAGGGGTACTTCTTTTCTTATCTTTTGTTGATGGTTTCTTTACTTCGAGTTGTCTACCACTCCTTAATCACAAAGTTGGCATTCCTCCATAGAATTTGCTTCAAGTGTGAGAATCTCCTTTTCATTTGCAATTATTTGATCCTAGCTAATATCATTTTGATTGCTAGATTCAGGTTCAACTATAAGTAGGTTGACAATTTTCTTCTTTGAGGTCACTTCCTTCCATTTAGTAAACTCTCCTTCACTTGTCAAGGTTAGAGACTTAGTTCTTTTGGGTTGTTTTTGTTTTGTAATACTTTTGATGACCTCTGCAATATTTTTGTGTGGGCTGCTTGAAAACTTGAGCTTCTATTTGGATAGAGCTTGAAGGTTCTTGATTTTCATAAAAAAATGCTCAATGATATCATTCTCTTTCTCTTGTTTATTTATCATATTTTCTATCATGACTTCAAGACAATTCCTATTTAGGAGTAGTCCTCCGTTATCAATTCATTAAATATGATAAATGCATCATCGGCGATGGAATGTAAGTTGTTAGTCAGTTGTGGTATGACCAACTAAATGAGGTGCTCGCTCTAAACTCTCCATATAGTTTGTTAAAGGAACTTCAAATCCTCTAACACTAAGAATTACTCTCGCAACTCAATACATGTAACTTCCTAACTTTTCAAGATATTGTTCGTATGAGCCTTCGGCCGCATAATTTTAAGACGCATTATATTATATTATACATATATATATATATATATATATCACATGTTACTTGTCTATGTGGGACTAACCTAAGACATGCCCCTTTCATCATTCTCTCTTAGGAGACTCAACATCCTCGTCGAGTGGTTTCTCACCTTGTCATGGAGGTCAACAGAAAGAGTCTTTAGAACTACATGTAATATCCTAATTTACCAAGCTATTGTTTGCTTTGGATTTTGGCACGCACGATCATGATGGGTCAAAGGCATGTCCATATATATACACTAGAAATATCTTCAATGATTTGTCAATGTGGGAATAATCCAAGACAAGCCTCTTGTATTCTTTGCACCTTAGGGGACTCAAAGTTCTCTTGAGTGGCCTCCCACCATAGATAGAAAGTCCATGCAGAGCAACTCAGATACCACCATCATAAACATGGTTCAAACATTCGTTTTATTCGTAAGTTGTGACCAATTATTAATATCATTGAAAATGCTATAAATCATTTGATATTACACGTTAATATTATCAGAGAAGTAATATAACACACAAGTAATTTATATTGATCTTAGAACAAATACACACTATCTCATACTTATACATTATATAAGATCCTTTTTAACATTTGACATTCTTATAGTCAAATTATACATACTTCCTCACAAAATGAATAAAAAAGAGTCCTTGGTCTTATCTATAACTCACCCAACAGTGCTTCAATCGTGATAAAGGATTAGCAATCATGACAACAAGTTGGTTTACTGATAAAAAAAGTTGAAAAATACATTATGAACAAACTCATAATTTATGAGTTATCACTTATTCAATTAAAAAAAAAAACAAATACAAACATATACTATATCAGTTATCATATGCATTGTATCATAAGATAAACTGAAATGTATATCACCTTCAACATATCAAATGCCTATAACATATTATATAGCATTTCATGATGTACTTTTGAAATTATGTATGCATAATGCACATGTAATATCATCAATTGATTAGAGATATCATATCACCCAAGGTATAATATCATTCATGAAGAGAAAAATATTATCTCATAGAATATCTTAACATCCATTTCAGGATATTTTATATCGTCACTATAGAAAACATTTGTCATCATGGCAATGAAAATGTAAATGTATGTATGATAAATGCAAATGCATGATCTTGTTAGATATTCATGTCATCATAGAAAATATAGCATATGATTTCATTATTAGAAATTCACACACTTGATGAATTCATATACAATCTACCCAATAGTAATTTCAATGTATACAAACGTATAGTTGCACAAATGATAATTTCATTTTATAGATTAATTTTACAACACTAATTTGGTTTTAGCTTTGAACATAGTAGTTTGAGTGAAGTCAATTATTAAATTCATAACAATTAGGAAACACATTATATTCAAGTATTAATAAAATTTATTAAAAAGTAGACTCACTGAGGTTAAATGTATGTTATTTTATTTCATTATGGAATGTGCATAGAAAATATAGAAATATAACATTGCTCTATTCCATTTTTATATGCTCACAAATTGAGTGGTGTTAAATTTAAAATTCATAGCTCAAAACCTAATTATGATAATAAAATCATTTCAATTTCAAATGAAAATAAACTTATTGATGTTTAACCCTTGTAAATATCAAAGTTTTATTCTCTTTTAAATCATCTTTATAAACAATTCAAAGATTCACCTATGTTTTGTTTCATAGCAGCATCTTGACGAAATCGACTGATCTACATTGCAAAATCCAAATCTTCCACTATGGTTAACCTATAATTGCAATTCGAATTGAACTTAAAAGTAGGCTTTGAATAGTTTGTGATACAAAAATATTATGTACTCATTCTAGTTATATATATGTTAAAATTACAAATAAAACTAAGTATCACACAAGATAGAAATAGTGGTTCCTAATAATTCACTCTTAACTTCCTAGATAAAAATCCAACTAATATAATTCCAAATCCTTTAGAAATAGAGGATATAACATAGAGTTTTCTAATTTCTACAGGAGCTTAAGATAATAAAGAATCAATATGAAGTTTTAGCCAAAAAAAATATTTCAGATAGGGTGTGTTCTACCCATAAGTGACTTGTCTTTGATGTGCTTTGTAATTAGTAGAGATTGATAGCCCATAAGAGTAAACCATGAATAGAATAATCCTTATTTGACCAAAAATTGTAGAGGTAATTCATAGAAGGAGAGTTAACTACTTTGCTTACGATAAAAATCCTAATGATTTACTCTGAACTTGTTCTTGATCTCAAGTTGTAGCTCTTCTTGCACTTTCTCTTGGTTTCAGACTTGGGAGGTGGTAGGTTGGCAAGTAGGTGATAAGAATGCTAAAAGGTAAATATTATTCACATGAAAAAATAGATATATAACTGATTAAAACTGTGCTATAAATGGCTTGACTTTTTTCTATTCATTTACTTAATACATTAATTGTAAAAAAAGTTACGTTCCATTACAATTCAAATAATATATTTAGAAAAAAATAGAAAGAATCAAAATCTATTTTTTCGGTCAAAGAATAAAATTGGTAACAAATTTTCCATTTTTGCACCTTATTTAACCTAACTAAAACTTCTCCAAAATTTATTAAAAACCATATTTAGTATTCTTTAACATATGGGATTAATCATTGATACTTTATTTTTCTTAATTTTAATTTTTAAAAATTATTTTTTTATGTCTTAGACGAAATTCCACCACTTTGTGTGTTCCAATAATTAAAATTCAAGCTTTTACCTTAATACAACTATCATAATTCATATTAATCATATAATATGACATTAAAATATGTAATATTATATGGACTTGTTTGGAACTAGACGCCACCAAGAGGGGGGTGAATTGGTGTATTAAAAATTTGGCTCTAAACTATATTAGTGCAGCGAAAACAATCAAAGAACAATTGCAAGTAAAGTTAAATTCAAAGTAAGAAACAAACACAACAAATTTGTTGACGAAGTTCAGCCGAAACTCTTGGCCTATGTCTCCGCTCTGGTCTTCTTGAACTCGAGACCTCCGGAGATTACTAGCTTTCCTTCTTCAAAGGCGAAGGCTCCCTTACAACTTTCTTCTCCTTTCTTGCTTTCGAGAACAAGGAGAAAACCTCTTACAATATTGAGCTCGACACTTGAACACTCAATCAACTCTCTTCTATTCTAGATTCTCACAAGAATGCTCTCAGAAGGAAGAACTAAGGCTTCTCTCTCTTAAGCTCACAAGTTCTCAGAAATCAATTGGCCAAAGTTAGTTCCCAAACTCTTGGGACTTAGCTTTATACATTTACAAGACAGATTCAACTATCTCTCAAAATAATTATCCGTTGAAGAAAGTACTGTCCTTTTCACCTACTCCTCGGTGGACCGCTTCTTCTCTTCGGGCGACCCTCTGCTCTGGTGAATTCAATCTTCGGTCATCCGCAGTTCTCCTTTGGACGTCCGAAGTTATGGGCTTCAGCCTTAGTTCATTTGCTAAGCTTTCATAGGTCGACAACCACTTTCAACTGAGCACATCGGACGACCCTTGCTTCTTTCAAGTTTCTATGTCAAGCTCCTTTAGTCGCCCATTGATTGTACACGAATCCTTCGGATGACCTTTCTTGACTTGAACAATTTTCTTCAACCATTCTTTGGTCGTCCAATGTTGTTGCTCAGAAACTTCGGACGACCGCTGCTTGGCTCTTGCCTTTGGTTGACATCTTCAAGTCTACTCCGATCAACAACTGATTTCGCTTAGAGACTTTGGGCGACCTAACTTCCCTTTCTCAGTTTCCTTCAATCTAACATAGGTCGTCCGCTGAATTTCCATGAATACATTGGGCAACCGTTGCTTTTCTTCTGAATTCCTTTGGTCGTCCACAAATTCTTCACGAATCCATTGGGCGACCACTTCTTTTCTTCTTAACTCCTTTGGTCGTCCACCGATTCTCCATGAATCCATCGAGAGACCACTTCTTTTCTTCTGAGCTCTTTTGGTCGTCCATTAATACGATAACGATTACTTTGGACGACCTTTGCTTCTTCGTCTGACTTGCTTTGGCCGCCCGTCGATTCAGTGTTGAATACTTTGGGCGTCCTTTCTTCATCTTCTATAGGCTCTTCGATCGACCATTTATTCCTCACTCGATACTTCAGACGACCTCTTCTTTTCTTTTGACATATTTCATTCGTCCACTAATTTTGCTCAGCTACTCCGAATGACCTCTCTTTCTTCCTCTGAACTTCTTTGGTCGTCCACTGTTTCCACACTAAAGAGTAAGAACAACCTCTCTTGTTCTACTGAAGTGCTTCAGTCGTCCATTGATTTCACACGAATACATTGGATGACCTTTCTTGACTTCACTTCTACTTATGCACTCCTTTGATTGTCCATTGATTTCACACTGATTGCTTCGAACGATCTTTCCTCTTCTACTGTAGTACTTCGGTCGTTCATTTGTTCCACACTGAATACTTCGGACGACCTTAGTTGCCTTCACCACAAAACATCTTTACTCTATTTTCTCATCGGGCGTCCATTGAACCCTGGAGTGCCCGTTCCTTCATCCGTTGTACTTTTGACATTGAATCTTCGGTCGCTGATAAACACGATAAATCCATACTTATGATTAGCACAATCCACTAATTTTCATAGTGTTATCATGTGTTTTAAGTTAATTTGATGTTGATTTTCTAAAAGAATGATGAGCTACTCAAGAGTGTGGATGAAATTGTAGGAATGAAATGAAACGAAGAGAAGAGAGGGAGAATGCAAGGAAGAAGAGAAGACAACCGTAGTGAGCCACTGCATCGACTCCAATAAGCGCAAACAATGAGATTGCGCTACGGTCAGGCCGTAGCACACGCCATGACCGTAGCGCATTCTCCTCAACCATAGCGGCCCCCCTCCTCAACCGTAGCGGCACCGTCTCTCAACCGTAGCGCGTCCTTCTCGCCGTAGCGCACTTCAGCGGTCGTAGCGCAGGTTGAATCAGCCGTAGCGGAGCTCTCTTCAGACCGTAACAAAGTTAGTATTATTGTTAGAGTGAATGCATGAAAATGTTATTCTATAACCCTAATTAGGATTATGTTGCCTTGAAAGAGGAATACATGATTATTCGAGTGAAGCAAGAGTCTAGTGCATGTTATATTATTATCTCCCTTGCATGATTACCTAAATGGATTCAAAACCCTAAAACATTTCTCTCCTACATTTAGTCTCATCTTAATATTTAGTTGTTTACTTCTTCCATTCTCATCTTCTTTAGGATAATTGATAGTTTAGTATTTTCTATCCTAATCCTAATCGTTTAGATAACGACTTGAGACTATAATTCTAGTATTTGGCCGCTTCCTCGTGGGATCGATATTTATTACTACAACAAGGCCCCGTGCGCTTGCGGGACGCTTGTCAGTCGCCCATTGATTTCACTCATTCACATCGGGCATCCTTTCTTTCTCAAGTATGTCTTTGGTCATCCACTCTTCATCTTTGGTCGATCATTCAGTACTTAGCTTCATATCTTCAGCTTATTATTCCTTACATCAATCGACCTCTTCAAATTCTTAGGATGACCGCTCCATACTTAGGATTTTTCTCTACTCTTCTTTGTACATAGGTCATTCGTTCCTCAATCTTTGGACGACCTATTACAGACTGAAGCAAAAATATTGTCTTCTTCACACATGAAATAAAAAAAAATCATTAGTATCACTAAACTTCCTCATCAATTTGTGATCATCAAAATAATCTCGAGATCTTAGAGTCAACAATTTCCCCCTTTTTGATGATTACAAATTTTTGAGGAGTGACTTAGGGTTAGTTTCAAAAGAAAATCCAAGTTTAATTTCAACTAACCAAGTTTACTCCCCCTAAATCATATATTTCTCATTTTCAAACATTTCTCCCCCTTGATACATGCATATTAATGAAATTCAACTTCAAGAACATTATGCATTGAACTTAAAAGTTATCACTGAAAATCATACTTAAGAAAATATCATTACACAACAGGTTCAAAAACCATAATCATCACATTTATGAAATACACGATATCATACATTAGGAACATTTAGATTCAGAATATTTCATGTTCGAAAAAAAAGTAAACAAATGCACACAAAATTGTCTATAATAGAGAGCTATCTATCTATTTCTTCTTGCCCTTATTCTTCTTCCTTTTGAAGCTTTTTCCGAACTTCTTTTCAGGAGGAGGAGCGGTTGAAGTTAAGGTGCTTTTGCTTTTGCTCTTAGTTGCATCCTTGGGTGCATTTTCTATTTCTTCAGTGGGGAGATCTTCTTCCATAACCTTCTGAGCAGTCTCTTCTATAATCTTGTTTGCTACTCTTGTTATTAGACTGCCAAGATTAATATCTTCCATCATTTTTTTTTATTTCCTCATCTTCTCCTTGCATGACAATTGTTTCTTGTATCTTATCTCCTATTGAGTGTGTTGCCATCTACTGTGCTTCTACTTCTGTTCTTTTTCATTGATGGACAACTTCTTCTTCTTGATCCTCCTTTTGGCCTTCATTTCTTTGGTCAGCCTCTTCTTCTTGAGGTCTCACTTCTTCTACTTGAGCAATGGTATTTTTTAAAGCATCATCTTTCTCTGCAATGTCATCTTTTTTTTTGCTTCAGTAATGTTTTGGATATCATCTCCAACATGCTCATTTCCTTGGCTAGCATCTTCTCTTTGAAGTTCAATGCCTTCAATGCCTTGGCCATCTTCTTCTCCTTGGGGATCCTCATTCCTCTAATTTCTTCTCCTCCTTTGGAATCATCATAAGGGCGAAATGGAGTTACATTAGGGTTGTGCCCTACAGCTCTCATAAAATCCTCCATTTGGCGCCAATGATAACTAGAATAAACACAATGAAGAAGCATATCCTTAGCTCATCAACTTTACTTTCTTTTACTGATGTTCTTCAACAGATCAAGAGCTTGACTCAGTTGACTAGTTAAATTATCCACTTTGCTACACACTGAGTCCCATTCTTCTCCACTTGGGGGCCATGTGAAAGAGGAGGAAGCAACTACAACCAAAGATGTTCTTACTTCCTTAGGGGTTTTCTTGGGGAGTCTAGCTAGAGGGGAGATCCTAGTGTCCTTAGATCCTTGAAGCTCAAATTTAGGGGGTAGTTCACTGTCCTGAGGAGTGTCCTGAGTCAACTTTTTTCTAGTTAAAGTGGTGAAGGATATTTTATCAGCACGAGTGGAGTGAAGGACAAGTTTTGTTCAGTGAATTTAAGTTTTGGAAGGGTTTTGAGGATCATGAAGGTTATGAGGCCAACCAAAATACAGACGAACACCCTTAGTCCATTTCGAATGTAATTTTTCTTTAGTTTTTATTAACTAGTGCATGAGAAGATTGCCTAGGGAGATACGAGGAGCTTCAAGATCAACAAGATGGGCAAGAACAACTAAGTCAAGGAGATTTACTCCTGTATAATGACCAGCCCTTGGAAGAACTACATGGGTGACTATGTGATGGATGACTTTCATATTGGGGCTTAGGTGCTTGTGAAAAGATCCTTGAATGAAGGTGTCGACTCTTCCTCCACTCATAGCTAGTGCAACTTGATTTTGAATGTATGAGGTGTGAGGTCAGTGCATGGGAGCAAGGTTGATGTGTGGATAACCGGGAGTATCAAGAAATTCATTCAATTTAGACTCAGTTAATTTGAACTGTCTTCCTTGCAAATAGGACTTGATTTCTAGGTGAGTGGCATCATAGGTTAGATTAGCATAGAAATGTTTGATGACATGAGGATAGACTAAATCAGTAAGGTCAAGAAATTTGAGCCAACCACATTGCTCAAAAGTTTCTTTAAGATCGGGAAGTTGAAGACCTTCCCAATCAATGGAATGTTGTGGTTAAATTATTCTTTGGTTATTATATAGAAGTTGTTATTGGGTCAGGATAGTTTCACTAATGAACCTAGGATTAAAGAAAGGTTTTTCAAGAGACTGAGTGGTTTCTTGGGTCCTAGGTGGCTTAACTCTATCAGGAAGAGTCAGGAGCTTGAGCAGAAGGTTCTTCTCTATCTACCCTCTATGGAGGTTGTGGTTGGTCTGAAAGAGGAGTTTGTGATGACTCTTCTCTATGTTTCCTTTATAAGGGTTTCTGTTTCTGGGCCATTCTCTTAGTAGGAGACATGATGCAAGTGAGGAAAGAGAAGGGTGCTTTAGGACAAGTCAACAAATGCTTGGATTGCACAGTGATCGAATCGAAGAGACACAATGAATCATGAGTTTGAAATCAAAATAACAAGTACAAGAAGGACTTAGAATAGTGAAAGAAGTAAAAAAGATTTGATCTTGTAAGATATGAAACACATTCACAGCAAGATATTGACTTGGTTAGAACTTAGCGAGTAAAACTTAAAAATCTAGGTTAACAATGCTTAGAGATGATGTTTTAGTTTTACCTAGTTGTTTGAATCCTTGTTTGAAAAGACTTTGATTGCTTTCAGAACACTGAAGAACATGAGAGATTTGAAGTTTGCTTGGATTGGAAAGAGCGGAAGAACACGAAAGGTCACCCTTTTAGAATAATTCAAAGATAGATATGGTTAAGGATGATCCACTATATATATAGTGTTCGCACAATCGATCGGCCGAAGGAAATTTTAAGTCGATCGAAGTAGCAGGAATTTTGTGTTACTATCATAGTGGTCGTCCTATGACATTAGTGGACGTCCTATGTTCGATCTAGACTGGAGTCATGATCCAACTTCGGTCGTTCGATGTATAAACACCGGACATCCGAACTTCAGAATGATATTATGATTTTCAAACATAGGTCGCCCTTAGTTCATAGAGTGATTGACCGAAACTTGGTAGATTACTTATATCGGTAGCCCGGAGATTAATAATGGGCACTCGATGCTCGGGATCACTAGATATCAACAATATTTCGAACTCCCGAAATATATGGAGTGGACGTCCGAAGTCTGTGACCAAAATGATACTTAAAAAAATTATCATTTACTACCCGAGATACTCTACAATTCCATTTATAGGGTGGACATCTACGAGAAGAAGGGAAATAACCATAAGATGAAATAAATGAGCATCATGTATGTGTTGTGCAACATAATTAATTTACAACTCCATTGATCAAGGATACTTGCAATGACAAGTCACCAATAAGTTGAGTCGTTCATCAGATTTCTAAGTCCAACATCCCAATTTCTCTCTTTAGCATATTAAACATGTCTCCTCCCAAAGGTTTTGTAAATATATCAGCTAGTTGTCTCTCGGTTGGGACATGCTCTATAAGGATGGTTTTGTGTGATACATGTTCTCGAATGAAATGATATCTTAAATCAATGTGCTTAGTCTTGGAATGTTGTACATGATTTTTAGTCATCTCTATTGCACTAGTATTATCACACTTTAGTGACATAGTTTCACATGTTATGCCATAGTCCAGAATTTATTGTTTCATCCATAACAATTGTTCACAAAAGCTTCCAACAACTATATATTCAGCTTTAGCTGTGGAAAGAGCAATTGAATTTTGCTTCTTGCTGGCCTAAGATATTAATGAGCTACCAAGGAAATAGTACATACCACTAGTGCTCTTTCGATCTACTCTATATCCAGCAAAGTCTGAATCAATTTAGGCGTGAAGATCAAATAGAGAATTCCTAGAATATCATAATCCTAGATTGGGAGTGTTCTTAAGGTATCTCAGAATTCTTTTGGTGGCCACTAAATGAGATTCCTTAGGATTGATGAGGGCATAGGCACACACTAAACATGATGTCTGGCATGGAGGCAGTTAAGTATAGAAGACTCCCAATCATACCTCTATATAATTTTTTATCTACACTTTTGCCTTTTTTAGCACTATCAAGTTTAGTGAGAGTACTCAAGGGAGTGGAATTGGGCTTGCAATCATCCATTCCAAATCTTTTAAGTAGCTCCTTTGTGTACTTCCGTTGATTTAAGAAAATCCCATGCTTTACTTGGAAACAAAAAAAAATAAGTTAACTCTCCTACTAGACTCATCTCAAATTCTTTGTGCATGAGAGTTTCAAATTCTTAGCACATTTGGAAATTTGTGGATCCATAAATGATATCATCCATATATATGTGCACAACTAATATATCTTTTCCAAGATGTTTCAAGAATAGAGTTGTGTCTACTTTTCCTTTTGAAAAATCATTTTCAAGAAGGAATGAACTCAACCTATCATATTAAGCTATAGAAGCTTGTTTTAACACATATAATTCCTAAGAGAACACATGATCTGGGTGTTTTAAGGTCTCAAAACCTGGAGGTTGTTCAACATAAACTTTCTCAATTATATATCCATTTAAAAAAGTTGACTTGACATCCATTTGAAATAATTTGAAATTCTTGAAGCAAGCAAATATTAAAAAAAATTGAATTACTTCCAAACGAGCAACTGATGCAAAAGTCTCATCAAAGTCAATCCCTTCAACTTGAGAGTATCCTTATGCAACAAGTCTAGCCTTGTTTCTCACAACAACTCTAGTCTCATCTAGTTCGTTTCTAAACACCCATTTGGTTTCAACTATGGGATGATCCTTAGGTCTCTTAACCAAATGTCAAACTTGATTTCTCACAAAGTTGTTTAGCTCCTCATGGATGATATTTATTCAATTTGGAACCTCTAAAGTATCATCTATAGTTTTGGGTTCTATTTGAGATAAGAAGACAAAAAAGGCACAAAAGTTTCTTAAAGATTTCTTTGTTCTCACACCTTCATTTATGTCACCAATAATATTGTCTAAGGGGTGTGAGGGTACTTGTCTCCAATCTCTATGCTCAATAGGAGGCAATTCAACCTCTATCTCAATTATTGTGGGTTTTTCTCATTCACAACAGCATTCTCACCATCTATGGTTTCAATAGGTTGAGGATCCTCCTCCTTATCGGTCAGCTCATCTAGGTCATGATCATCCTTATTGTCCTTATCCGAGATCTTAACCTTTTCAAGTTGATCAATGACAATATCAATTTCATTAAAGGTCACATGTATTGATTCGTCAATTACTTGTGTTCTCTTATTATACACTCTATAGGCTTTGCCAGAATTTGAGTATCCTAGAAAAAGTGCATTGTCACTCTTTATATAAAATTTTCCAAGCTTATCTATGGTTCTCAAAACAAAGCATTTACAACCAAATATTTTAAAGTATGAGATATTTGATCTTTTATCATATAACATTTCAAAACAGGTTTGTTTCCTTTATAGAGGTCTAACCAATACCCTGTTTTGAATGTAACATAAGGTATTAATACCCTATGCCCAAAAGGATTTGGTCAACTTGCTCTCACTTAGCAAGGTCCTAACCATCTCTCAATTAGAGTCCTATTTTTCATCTCAACAACTCCATTTTGCTGTGGAGTTCTTGGTGTTGAGAATTGATGAAGAGTTTCATTATCCTCACAAAATTCTTCAAACTTTAAATTCTCAAACTCACATCCATGATCACTCCGGATCTTGAAGATTTTCATGTTGAGTTCATTTTGAACTCTTTTTGCAAAAAACAAAAAACATATCAAAAGTTTCATGCTTATGTACAAGAAAAAAGTCCAAGTGAATCTAGAAAAATTATTTACAATCACACACACATATTTCTTACCACCAAGACTGGTGGTACAAATTGGTCCAAACAAATCAAGATATATTAATTGTAGAGGTCTATTAGTTGAAATCTCATTTTTTTTTATTTGAAAGATGCTCTATGTTGTTTGCCCAATTGACATGAAGAACAAAGAACTTTTTTCTCAAATTTGGTTTTGGGCAAACCTCTGTAAGATTATGTTTTACTAATTTATGCATGGTCTTAAAGTTTAAATGTCCTAGTCTTCTATGTCATACTTTGATTTCATCATGCATAATATTTAAGCATTTGTGGTTAGGAAAATCATCAAAGTCAACCACATAAATATTTTGATGCCTAACTCCCATATGCAAAACTTTTTCATTCTCATCACATATCAAGCATTTATTTAATTCAAATTTAACAATATAATCTGTATCACAAAATTGGCTAATGCTTAGCAAGTTATGTTTTAAGTTTTCTACTAACCATACATCTTCTACAACTACATTATCGAGTTTTCCAATGTTACCTTTACCAAGGATTTTCCCTTGGTTGTTATCCTCAAAGGTGACTTTTCCACCTTGTGTTCTTGTTATGCTCAGAAAATTTTCTTCATTCTGGTCATATGTTTTGAACAACCACTGTCGAGGTACCATCTTGTTGATTTTCCTTTGCTCCTTTTGGTACCCTACAAAAACAACACAAAATTTAAATTTTTAGTACCCAAGATACTTTGGGTCCAGAAGTGTTAGTTCTAAAGATTTCCTTAGGAACCCATACTTGTCTAACATTAGTATAAACACCTCTCCTTGACATGCATTCAAAGCTGAAATGTCCTAGTTGACCATAGTAGAAGCAAGTAATATTTTTTACATAAGGTTTTCTATAGTTATGATAATCATGGACATTTCGGGTGTGGGTATATGAGTGAGATGCAATTTTGTTTACATGCAAAAATTTAGGTTCGAAAAAATTCTTGTTCATATGCAACGGTATGATATATGAGTAGGAATGTGCATAACCATTTTTCGGAGCATGCATATGAGTAGATTTTGTTCTTCTTTTATACATGAAAGCATAGTTCCCTTTTTTTATGTTTGAATGTAGTATTTTTATTTCTAACACTTGCATTATCCTTTGATGAAAACATAGTATCTTTATGAATATGACCAGTCTTAATATCTTTGACAGTTTTTGCCTTTAGGTTCACAATATTTTCATACCTAGCATTGGATCTAGTAGGAACATTCCTAGTTTCATTCATGCAAGCAGAAGTACAAGAAGTAGAGGAACTAGGCAAATTTGGATCAAAAGAATGTGAAGCTTTTACAAAAGTAGTTCTTTGAGGCACATGATCCCAAAAGGATTCAAAAGCTAATCCTTTCTTATTCAAAGGGCTCTTATGTTGGGACAACATTACATCAAGCATTTTTCCATCATAAGAGAAGGTTTCAAATTTGCTTTTAACATTATGTCGTTCTAGTTTAAGGAACTAATAGTGTTGAAATGCTTTTCTAAGTTATCATTATTTGCTAAAATCTTAACATTCAAATCAGAAATTTGTTTTTCAAATTCAGCATTATTTTCCTTCAGCTTATTATTTTTTTGAACAAGAGTAACATTTTTTTCTTTTCAAGATAGAATATTTGCTAATCATGATATTAAATTTTTTATGCATGTCAAACATAACATCATCCTCACATTCACCTTCATCATTATCACTGTTGTCACTGTTATCTGAGTGAAGAGAGGATACCTCTTCATTTGCCATGAAACACAGCAGTGCTTGTTCCTCTTTTTCTGAAGATGTTCCTTCAGCTTCACTATCCACATCACTTGAGTCATCCCAAGTGACCTTGAGTGCCTTCTTCTTCTTGTAATTCGAGGAGCCTTTCTCCTTTCTCTTCTTGTTCAAGGTTGAGCATTCACTCTTGTAGTGTACAAGCTTGTTGCACTCATAGCACTTGATCTTGGACTAGGCAGTTGGTCCCTTCTTTTTCGAGTCTCTCTTCTTCTTGGAGAGCTTCATGAATTTACTGAGCCTCTTTGCATAGAGGACCAGTTTCTCCTCATTGAAATCTTCATCATTATCATCAGATTCTTCATGCTCATCGTCACTCTCAATCTTCTTAGATTTGAGAGCTAAGGCCTTCTTTCTCGAGCTTGCTTCTTCTTTCTCTTCTTCAAGTGACATCTCAGAGGTCAGAAGAGATCCTATGATATTGTCGAATTCAAACTTGTTCAGATCATGTTGTTCCTCGACCATAATCCTCTTCATATGCCATTTCGGTGTCAGAGACCTGAGAAATTTCTTCACTTTTTGAGCATTAGAGTCTTGGGTCGCCCAAAGCGGCTAACCCATTCACCACATCTTTAAAACGAACTAACATGCTATTTAGAAATTCATCATGTTTCATTTTAAAAGAACAGTATTGGTGATTTAAAATGTTTAATTTTGATGCTTTTACTTTTTATGTTCCTTCATGAGTAGTGACAAGTTTTTTTTAGATTTTGTTTGCACTAGATCAAGAAGAAATTCTATTAAATTCAGTTTGGTCTAATGCACAATAGAAAATATTTTTAGCTTTCCAATCCAATTAGTTCTTAGTTGTAGAATCATACTCACTACTAGATAGAGGAACATGAACACCATTTACTATTCTAGTAGGTAAGTCAAACCCATTTTCAATGACATCTCAAATGTCACTGTCCATGGAACATGCATAGGCTTGTAGTCTAATCTTCCAATAAGAGAAGCTAGATGCATTAAAAAGGGAGGTCTAAAGGTAGATTGTCCTTCACCTAGGGTAAATTCATTTGATGTCATTTTAGCTCTAGATTGTTAAATCTATACGAGATTTGTAGGTAGAGAGTTTATGAGCAACCTAAGCTCTTATACAAATTGTAGGAACTAGACGACACCAAGAGGGGGGCGAATTGGTGTATTAAAAATTTGTCTCTAAACTATATTAGTCCAGCGGAAATAATCAAAGAACAATTGCAAGTAAAGTTAAATGCAAAACATTTAACAAACACAACAAATTTGTTGACGAGGTTCGGTCAAAACTCTTGGCCTACGTTCCCACTCCGGTCTTTTCGAACTCGAGACCTCCGGAGATCACTAGCTTTCCTTCTTCAAGGGCGAAGGCTCCCTTGCAACTTTCTTCTCCTTTATTGCTTTTGAGGACAAGGAGAAAATCTCTTACAATATTGAGCTCAACACTTGAACACTCAATCAACTCCCTTCTATTCTATATTGTCACAAGAATGCTCTCAAAGGGAGGAACTAAGGCTTCTCTCTTAAGCTCACCAGTTCTCAAAAATCAATTGGCCAAAGTTAGATCCCAGACTCTTAGGACTTAGCTTTATACCTTTACAACACAAACTCAACTCTCTCTCACAATAACTAGCTATTGAAGAAAGTACTGCCCTTTTCACCTACTCTTCGTTCGACCGTTTCTTCTCTTAGGGCGACCTCT
The DNA here is from genome assembly GCA_001647135.1 of Pontederia paniculata. NCBI lineage: Eukaryota > Viridiplantae > Streptophyta > Magnoliopsida > Commelinales > Pontederiaceae > Pontederia > Pontederia paniculata. The sequence goes on along the minus strand of LTAE01002630.1, from coordinate 5,896 downwards.
CCTCTAATGAATTCAATCATCGGTCGTATGTAGTTCTCCTTCGGACGTCCGAAGTCACGAGCTTCAGCCTTAGTTCATTTGCTAAGCTTCCATAGATCGTCCACAACTTTCAACTGAGCACATCGGACGACCATTGCTTGTTTCAAGTTTCTATTTCAAGCTCCTTCGGTCGCCCACTGATTGTACATGAATCCTTTGGACGACCTTTCTTGACTTGAACACTTTTCTTCAACCATTCTTCGGTTGTCCAATGTTGTTGCTCAGAAACTTTGGACGACCGTTTCTTGTCTCCTGCCTTTCGTTGACATCTTCAACTCTACTCCGATCGCTCACTAATTTCACTCAGAGACTTCGGACGACCTAACTTCCCTTTCTCAGTTTCCTTCAAGCTTACTTAGGTCGTCCGCTGAATTTCCATGAATACATCGGGCGCCCTCTGCTTTTCTTTTGAACTCCTTTGGTCGTTCACAGATTCTCCATGAATCCATCGGGCGACCACTTCTTTTCTTCTGAGCAACTTTGGTCGTTCACTGATTCTCCATGAATCCATCGGCGACCACTTGTTTTCTTCTGAGCTCCTTTGGTCGTGCAATGATTCTCCATGAATCCATCGGGCGAACACTTCTTTTCTTCTGAGCTCCTTTGGCCATCCACTAATACCATAACGATTACTTTGGATGACCTTTACTTCTTCATCTAACTTGTTTCGGTCGCCCGTTGATTCAGTGCTGAATACTTCGAGCGTCCTTTCTTCGTCTTCTATAGGTTCTTCGGTTGACCATTTATTCATCAATGGATACTTCGGACGACCTTTGATTTTCTTCTAACATATTTCGGTCGTCCACTGATTCTGCTCAGCTACTCTGAATGATCTCTCTTTCTTCATCATAACTTCTTTGGTCGTCCATTGTTTCTACACTGAAGAGTTCAGACGACCTCTCTTGTTCTACTGAAGTGCTTCGGTTGTCCATTGATTTCACACGAATGCATTGGACAAACTTTCTTCACTGCACTTCTACTTATGCACTCCTTTGGTCGTCCATTGATTCCCCACTGAATGCTTCATACGATCTTTCCTCTTTTATTGAAGTACTTCGATCGTCCATTTATTCCACATTGAATACTTCGGACGACCTTAGTTGCATTCACTACAAAACATCTTTAATCTATCTTTTCATCGGGCGTCCATTGAACCCTGGAGCACCCATTCCTTCATCAGTTGTACTTTTGACCTTGAACCTTCGGTCGCCCACTGACTTCACTCGTTCACATCGGGCGTCCTTTCTTGCTCAAATCTATCTTCGATCATCCACTCTTCATCTTCGGTCGATCGTTCAGTACTTAGCTTCATATCTTCAGCTTACTGTTCCTTACATCGGTCGACCTCTTCAATTTCTTAAGACGATCGTTTCATACTTAGGATTTTTCTCTACTCTTCTTTGTACATAGGTCGTTCGTTCCTCAATCTATGGACGACCTATTACAGACTGAAGCAAAGACCCTATCTTCTTCACATATGAAATCGAAAATCATTAGTATCACTAAGATTCCTCGTCAATTTGTGATCATCAAAATAATATCAGGATCTTAGATTCAACAGGACTAAGTCATGTATATTACATTCTATCTCCTTAAAAGAAATTTCAACCTCGAAATTGACACATCTTAGTGATCATATGGAAACAAATATCATTAATATAGATCTTGTTTCGTCTGCCTTATGACTTCCTTACACTTATGATCTCGTGACAAAATTTTCATAATGGGATCACTTCAAATCGCTATAAAAGTTTCTTCGATTTAGAATGTGAACATGTGTTTCTCCTCATGTTAAATGTCCTCACATTGCTAAAGATCAATCTTGACTTACTCTATTGTGGCCTCATAAGAATGATAACTTAATATTTATGCAAATTTGAGGTCAAGAAGTGACAAGCAAGGAAGTTGTGAATGAAAAGTAAGCTAATTTATTATTATTTATTTAATTTTGAGAGTTCTGGTGTGAACTGTGCATAATATTGAAAATGGGAAAAATGCCAACATGTACATAAGTCGTAATATCACAAAGAGAATGAAACACTAAATAAATGGAGATAACAATCCATAGAATCCCAACAATATAAAGGACACATCCAACTCCATAACAGGTATGATACTAGCCAAAGAGTACATGCTCAGCACATAATTAAAATTATCTTCCTCTCAATCTGAAATCATATAAGGATGATTACAGCAAGGTCTCACGAAGAAAGGAGTTAAGATGTTACTTATAATATTAACATTGCATTTTAGATAATGTAGAACTAATATCAATATGTCCTCACTCTCTTAAGTTTCTAACTGACACCTTATAATACAATCATGAGTCATAAACTATCATTCATCACCCAAAAAAATAAATATGAAGGTGTGAATTAATAAGATCAATTAATATAATTAGGATGACATTGAGTGATAATAAAGCATTCCACCTACAAGGAAATAGGTTGTCATAAAGGACCATTTAGATGGTGGAGGACATACTCAGAGCTTGTGCATTGGGCTGACATGGAAGTTGGGATGATCACCTGTCATCGATCAAGTTTGCTTACAAGAATAGCTACCACTCCAGCACTGTCATGACTATTTTTGAGGCCTTGTATCGGAGACCATGTGTTCACTTGTGTGTTGGAGCAAGGCAGATGCAAGGAAATTGTTAAGTCTTGAAGTGGTTCAACAATGTGCTAATTGAGTTAACTTGATGCGAAAAAGAATAAAGGCCACATGAAGTCGTCAGAAGACGTAAAGGACGATGAGATCATATTTTACATAATTGGGACAAAGTTATGCTAAAGATTTCCCAGATCAAGGGCATCATGACATTCAATAAGAGGGGAAAACTTATCCTTCATTATGTAGGCATGTTCGAGATGCTAGAATTGGTCAGTGAACGAGCATGTAGACTATCACTAACCCCTTCTTAGGAAAAAAACCTGCATGACAATGCTAATTTAATTAGGTTCAAAGAATCAAACCATAAAGAGGACCTGACTTACGAAGAGTACTTAGTGGAGATTCAAGAGTATCACACCCAACAACAAAGGAACAAGGGTGTCCTTAGTCAAAATAACTTGGAGTCATCACCATGGCAACGAGGCTATATGGGAACTTGAGTAAAAAATGTGCAAGGAGTTCTCAAATCTTTTACATAAATCTATACCTCACTCTTGAATTCGGGATCAATTTTTTTATTAGGAGGTTTATAAATTGTAACACCATATATAGTCAATAAAGGTCCGGAGACTATGTCTGTGTTGAAAGCAAGTCATGTTGATGCTATAAGAAATAAGAGTCCAAGTTGGGATGGACTTTGAGATTTTAGTTCATTTTAACTTAATCTCAAATCCTAGGATCTCGTATATAAACTCTTAGGTCACGAAATAAACTTCTCAAAAGTCATTATTTCTCATATCCAGCCATCATAGAGAATTGTTCTCCTTTCTGTCTCTCTATCTCCCTCTCTTCTTCTCTCTTTCCTTGTTCACAAGGTAAGACATTATTCTCCCTATTTTTATCTTAGTTATCTCCATTAGATACTTACACTGAAACCAGTGAAAGGAAGTTGAAGGAGAAACAAAAACATCACAATTAAAGAGAACTTTCTGAAACATAAAGACCCAATCGTTTGTCAATAGTTTGTTCCCAGGTGAATCCCATCTATATATGACATTCATTTTAGATTAGTGCATGCTAAGGTCATACTTTTGATCCCACACTTATAAGACTTTGTGGGTTTATATAAGGTTTTTTTATCTCTTATTAGATCCTCGAGTTTTCATCTTTGTTTGGATATGATTGCATGGAGATTTTTACATGAAAATCTAGATTTTTGTCACTGGAAAATGGAGAAGTCTAGGAATGATCAAACATAAACCACAATTGCATCTGACATGCCTTGCATCCATAAGGTTATATCTTAAGACCATGTGAACCAAAAGGCAGCCATATACAGGACATGGCATGCATCCTGAATGCGGTTCCCATAGCATTTTAGTTGGATGATCAAATGTTGCAACACTACCTGTGTAACCCAAAACGTGTTGAATGTACCCCAATTTTTTAGTTATATAATTTGCAGTAAATGGTTTGTGTTAGACCCTAATACGACCCGCGTCGAGAAGTTGTACACAACAACATAGACCAACGCAAGCCATACCATTGAACGTGGTCCATTTTCAACTCTGACACAATATGTGTTGCGATGTTCATTATAACATGTTTTTCCTATCTTCTTGAGGATCCTTGATTATGAATTGTTCTTAAAATCCTAAGGATTCTAAATGAGAAAAGCTAATAAATGTAAGAGTCTCCATGTATACGGATTGTCGAGAGTCATTGCATAATATTGAACATTACATTATTAGATACTAGTAGTTTAGCTTCAGCAAAGCTATTCTCCCTATTGTGTAGCAAAGAGGATTCTTGAGTATCCTCCATCGTGGACTTTGTTGTGGTTTGTTTACCACCACTTACCTATTGTTCAAACATACTAGAAAGCTTTTGAAGGTTCTATCAAAGTCATTGCAAAGTCATAAGTCACTAATGGGATAAGACAATGATAAAAGCAATAGTCACATTTATAATAAGAACACTTTATTTAGCCAAAGCATTAAAATCAGAGTATTGCATAGAAATAAAGAAAAATATTGAAAATATAGTACTAAATAAATGATATTGAAAACAGAGTAGTGAAAGTAAATGAAAGAAGTCCTTTGTATGGTATTGCGTAACACAATGATTGTGTTTCCATTGAATATGAATTCATTGTATATATGCTTACGTATTTTCATGCTTTTACGATATCATGAATTTTATATCTACTTGTCTTACATATTGAGCTTTGTAGTTCACGGACTCTTGTATTGGATCCTGTAGAGATATGACTGTAAGTGGCGTATGTGGCGACTATTGTTCATGATGAATGAAACTTGTACATGGTTATGCTCTTTAGTTAGGTGACTCCTTTACTTAGATCTTATCGAGTTGTAACATTTTATTAATTATGTTGGTAATGGTTTAGTTTGTTGGGAGACATTGAAAATTTGTATGTGATTTAGGACTTTCCATTTTATGAAAAAGTTTTACATTTTAAATTTTTTTTGTATTATTTCACATTATACTCAACTACTCAAATAGATAACCTCGTAGTCAAAGAATTTCATTGATGGAATAACTCCTCCAGAAGGATAGTCTAGCACACCCTGGTGTACTTTTGGGAGAGTTATACAATTCATTTGTGTGCCTGACTTGATTGTATGAAGATGTACTTGAATGAAAAAATGGCTCAACTAGTTTCATCATTCTAAATTTTGTATTATTTATCTTTATCTCTTTTAACAACTTATTTTTTTGTTATATTTGTTTAATTAAAAATAATGATCATTAATAACTCAAACAAGTGTTGGAACATAGGCTTTATGACTTAAAATATTATGTTTTGATGATACAAACCTCGAGTAATTAGAACTATCCAAAAGAGATTAATTTGAAAAAGATAACTCTATGTGTTAAATTTCATATTAATAATTGATATGTTTTGGATTGAATTGTGTTTATTAATAATTTGTTTAAGTGACTAAGGATAGGTGGAATGAATACTTGAAACTTCCAATGATTCAATGTATCATCATTTAAGAAGTTTCAAAGTTGGATGGATCAACTCTCAACATGTTAATCAACCTTCAATAAGATTTTTGAAGTTGTTAATGACAGATCTGGATCAAATCATGAATACAAATTTTGTAGGTATTTTTGTTAGCTTTCCAAAGAATCATAAATCACATCAATCGGATAACCGTGCAGAGAGTTATGGCTAAAATACTAAAGGTCGGTTGAACCTGATATAAAGGTCGGTCGA